>VWYI01036722.1:55887-227846 GCA_013399455.1 Anthoscopus minutus | reverse complement strand
GGCGGGGGAGGTGATGAGCTTGGGCGGGGGGCTGCGGCGGCGGCGCGGCTGCTGCTGCTGCGGCTGCGGCGGGAGGCGACGGCGGGCCGTTGGAGGATCTGTCCGGCCGGCCCGGGGCCAGGGGGATGCAGCGCAGGACGTGTCTGGGTCTGGGTGTAGCTGATCGGAGAAGAGAGGCAGACGCCGCCCGTAGAGGCCGAGGAGCAGCGGAGGAGAGCCACCCTGACATGCCTTTTCCTCTCCCTCCTCTCCAGCGGCCATGTTAACCAGAAAACCCTCGGCTAGCGCCGCCGCTGGTGCTGCCTACCCAGCCGGTAAGGAGAGCGAGCGAGGGCCGCCGCGATCGCCACCGCTGGGCTGGGCTGCGGAGGCCCGGCGGAGGGGAACGGAGGCGGGGGGCGCTCGGGGGCCCCGCGGCTGCCGCCGCAGAGGTGCCGTGTGTGTCGAACAATGATCCGCCCTCCCCCCGCGGTAGCCGAGCCCGGGGGGCCGTCGGGGGCTGCGCGCCGAGTTCCGGCGAGCCGCTGTTTTGAGGGATGGCGAGTTCGCCTCTGGGCAGCGGGGATCATGTAGGGAAACGACCCAGGGAGAACTGGGGAGCGCTGGAACAGCTGCGTTTGACAAGGTGCTTGCCGCCGCTTCCCGCGGCAGACTTGTGAACTCCTGGCGGGTCCTCGGCGGCGCCGGGATTTCGCCGGGCCAGACGGCTCGGGGGGAGGCGGGGGGCACGGGCAGCCGTCCAGCCCCGAGGCGTGCGCCGAGCAGAGCCGGCTCGTTCTCCCGGTTAGGCGCCTGCCGGTGGCGGGTTAATCTCGGATGAAGGGTTTAGCCGGGCGAGCACGGCCCTCCCGCGCTATTAGCCGGATCGGTGCGTGTGTGTGCCGCGGCGGTGATTAGCTTTTAATGGCTTCTGCCCGAAGCAAGACGGGCGGCGGTGCTGGCCGAGCGCTGGGGCCGCCGCCGCCCCGACGGGCTCGCTGCCCGAGGGGCTGCCGCTGCTGCCCACCGCTCTGCTCACCCCTCTGCTCTCCGCAGGCAGGGCAGGGGACAGCGGCCGCCCGCTGCCGTCTTCCCCGGGCACCGGAGCCGGGGTCTCCCGGGCAGGAGCTGGGACCGGCCCGCCGTCGCCCCTCGCATTGCCGCCGCTCAGGGCCAACAACGCTTCCCACACGGTGAGCCCGGGCAGGGGAGGGTGTGGACGGGGTGCGGGGAAGGGGCATCTGGCCCCGGGGTCTCGCGGCGCTGCTCGCCGGGTGTCCCCAGTGGCGGGACCGGGCGCGCATGGGCCCCCGAGGCGCGTAGTGCTGGGGCAGCGTGCGTGTGGTTTCTGCAGGCTCCGATGAAATGTGCATGCTGCTCGTGAGGCTGGGACCCTGTAACTGCACACATTGCTTTCTCCCTCCCCTGCTGCCCTCTCCCCCCGCCCTTTAGTCTGGTTTTGTGTCTCATTTTCAGTGGTAAATTCGATCTTTCACTCTCATATAAAGGAGATGTTGTGGTGAATGCATTTTTTGAGATGAGGTTAGTCATTGTGATTAAAATGTTGTATGAACTGTGGTGAAAATTGAATGCGTTCCCCTTTACATGTCTGATTAGCTCAGGTCGATCGCAGTCTTCCCTAGAAATAGCTATCACCGTGCTCAGGGACAATGATTGGATGAATCTGCCTTTATTGCTGCAGTAGTTTACCTATAAAGAAATAACCGCTGATGGTATTAAAAGGACGTTATTTTCCGGTTCTGTGATATCTCACGTTATCTCCCACTCCTAGTTAATCTACTAGGAATGAAACTTCCCAATTATGCCACTATATATGGTTAAGAGGAGATATCTCTGTCCTGAAGGCATGACGAGTAGAGAGAGGGGTCTATATACTGTCATGTCAACACTAAATATCTGAAATTTTTATTGCATACATTTCCTTTTAAATTCTGAAAGATTTCATACTGACCCTGAAGGGCACTGATGGCATACTTTTCATAGAATTAATGAGTTCTTTGTCGATGTTCACATACTATCTTTGTAAGCATATAGCAGAGCTTTAAATGGTAATGTGATTATGGGCTAGTGGAAGGTGAAACTGTGCATTTAGATATTAGTGTTTCAGTGACTTTCTATGTAACTTCAGGGGTAAAACATCTTATTCAAATTCATTTATAGCAAGAATTGTCTTAATATTTTTTATAAAAAAATCAGTATATATATGAGGTATTCCCAAAAGGAGTGAGGAGTATTCTGCAGATTCAAGGTGGGGCTGCATACTTGAGATCAACTTCATTATATATTTAGGTAGCTAGAGTGTATCTCTGAATTGTTTGTTAGTATAAAAGGCCAATTTTTTCACATTTATAAACCAGTTAAGTTCTGCCTGATTTTAAGGTTGGGGCAACAGTTTAGAGGCTTTTTAAAATAAAATTATAAAAGAAGGAACATAGTACTGGCAGCCTGGGTACCAGTGATTCAAGAGCATTTACAGTAGGGCCCACAAATATCAGAGGCTTGCATGTAACAGAGCCTAGATTTAATTTAGGATTTGTGAAAGCATGGTGGTCTAGCTGTTTCTGTGAATACTTATTAATTTTGGAAGTACAGAATTTTGGCATTTTTATGCAAAGATTTTGTGTATGTGTATTATATATAGAGTCTGTATACATATATGTATGTATGTAAAGATGCAGTCTTTATAAAAAGCACTCAAGGGGTGTTTAAATGTTTCATTTCTGTGTTTCAAGTATGTTTACAGGTATATGATTGTGTATGTGTGCATATGTTTATATGTAGCATATATATGTGTACTTAGAGAAGTACTCAGGAATGATCAAGCATTATATGGCTATGCATCATGTCCCTCTAGATTCTGACTGTTCCAAAATCTGTCTTTCCTTTGTGATAAAGAGCCTACTCTACAGTGTTAATTTCGCCTTGGGTGCTGTTACAGAAATGCCTCATACTGCCTTTGTAGGTGGTTATTTTGTGGTTGGCTAACATAACCTTTTGTGGTAAGGATCAGATATGACGCCAGAATACTGGATTTTAATCTGAAAAAAAAAGGGAGGCAGTATCTGTTTTGTAAACTTAGGCCTACTAACCTCAGCTAACACTGACAGATTGAAACCATTGCTTTTGCATCCCACCGCTTCCTCCAATCAGACCTATTTAAAATGGGTCCTTTCAGTTTTCTTAAATTATTTTCTGTCTTTGTGTTCATTTGTATATGCTGTTTTCATCTCTGTTGTATCTATGTGGTTTCTGTAATAGCTAAAACCAGAGTATTTCTGCTTGTGTTTCAAACTTTCAGAAGTCATGGTGTGCTTAAGTGGATGAAGTGCTGGTGTTTATATATGAGTGTGCATAGTATGTATACTAGTTGTGAGGGAAACTGAGGTTGAAGATATATTTAGTAAAGCTAAAGCGTTTTTCCTTTAATGCAGACAGGGAAGAAAGCAGCTACCTGTCATAGTTCTTGCTTGTGTGATCCAGCCTCTCCTGAAAGTATGGTCTTCTACTGTCAAGTGAAATTTCATTGTTTGGTAGATTATAAATAGCATAGGTAAAAGAGGAGAAGATAATTTTACAGAAGCTTCATAAAATGGGACAGATGTTTTGGTGGTAGTCTTTGCAAGCACAGCAGCCTCCGTTGCTAAGCAGGCAGGGTTGTGTGTTGTACTAGGGAAAGGTTTTGTTTATTTATTTTCTAAATGTGCCTTCATCCTAGGCTTATTTGTGTATGCTTCCATCCCTGGCTGTCTTTTTTGCCTCCTAATGGAAAACATGGATATATTTCCAGACCCCTGTCCTCTTCATTTTCCTTTCCAAAGTCATTGCCTTCTTTCTGGAAGCATTAAGTTCTTGCCTTGATGATTGGAACCTTTTTCCATTCCCTCTCTCCTGTTTCATTATGGTGTTCTTACATCCAGTTGACATGCTACAGTAGAGATTATCTTGCTTGCCTGCTGCTCTGCTTGTGTAAATTCCAACCTGTGAGTCCCTCTTCCAGACTCTGCTCTATCTTCTACCTAGCTCTGTCTCTGTTTTTTCTTACTTGGCATGTATTCCTGCATTCTTCACTGTTCCTGTTTCTCTTGCAGTATAGCAGTATTAATGTTTTTATCCTCCTGTCTCGTACTGTAGAACAACCCATTTACAATGCATGATTCAGTGCCCTTCCTCCTTCAAGCCCTTTCTAAGATGTCTGTACAGCAAACCTGTTTACTTTTGCCACCAGCGTTGAATGTTTATCTATATACTTTTGCATCAGTAGTTGTACTAATCTTGATTCTTTTTAATTTAATTTTTTAAATTGACTTACATTATAATGGAACAGAGATTCCTGGATTCTTGTTAATGCAATGATCTGGTAGGTCATATGCTGCCAATTTTTGCTGTTGTTATCTGTATGATTTGCAGCAGGTAAAACCAAAGCAAATACCTTATTGAGGTGTTCTTATGTATTAAATTGCCACAGAAATGCTGTCATATATGAGTGGAAATAACTATGCATTAATGACCTGGATTTTACTATATCTTGTTTTCTTTGGATGTTTCTTCCTCTATTTAAAATTTGTGTCTATGGGGAATATGAGGTTGTCTTAGCTTTCAAGGGCCTTGGGGGTCAGCTGTGAAATTTGGGTTCCCTCAGATGGTGGCTTCTGTGGAGACTGCAGTACTTTTGGGCACATCTCTCATATTTTTATAGTTACCTAACCCAAGGGGTTCAACTTAGTGTGCGTGGACTGTCCTTTTGAGTTTCATCATGTGTAATAAATGCAGGGTGTCCCAGAAGTATTCAAACTCACTGTGCCCCTAACAGAATGAAAAAATTTAAGAATCAGTATCACTCGAGGCATAGTTCAGTCTGTGAAAATATTTGCTATGTGAAGTTAAGGTCAGCTTTTCAAAAAATAAGCTTTTATGGACCAGATACAGCAACAGCAAAAATCCAGATGGTGTGTTCCTTCTATCACTCTTGTTGAGCCACAAATTCAATGAAGGCTTAGTCTTTTTTGTTGTATAAAACCTATACTCATGATAAAAACAGTAAGGGTAATCCAGTATTATTATCATTGTATAAATTAGCAAGTATTTTTAGTTCTGAACAGAGGAATGTTGCTGAATTAATTTATCAAGGAAAAAAAAGGCCTTTTGTATATTTCCTCAGGCTTTTGTTTTGTAGTCAACAAAATAGGCAGTGAAGCATGCTACACCTGATACCATATGCTTCTTGAGTGTTTGACATAGTAGGGCTGAAGCTGGCATGTCCAGAAATGCCTTAAAGAAAGGGGTATATAGTGTAACAATTATTCTTTAATTAAGTTACTACTTTAGAACCCTGCTTCTCCCTTTGTCCTCATCTGTGCGAAGTAATAGCAGATAATGACATCTTATTCCTATGCAGTATTTCAGCAGGCCATCATGATTGCTCTATTATTAAGATTCATTTTACAAACCTTTTTAGATTTTGATTGACAGCAAAATCTTTTTTCTGTGGTTTTGCTCAAAATAAAATGATAATATATAGCTGAATCATGTGTCTGTCTTGGATAGTTTATAGGATGCTAATAATGACACAAAGTGTTACAAAGATGAAATATGACACGATTACATAATATCTTGATGCATTTGGAAGATAAAGTTTGAAAGAGGTACATGCTTCTGTGGGGCTCAGTCCTGTAAGTAGTCTTGTTAAAGGTCTTGAAACAGATGAATGCATTGGGTGAGTGTACTGCAAAGTAAATGGGTTTGCTACCTTATTAGCAGGCTGGATTCATTTTTATGCTACTTCCGTGTCGTATAGTAAGTTACTGTTCTGCTTCTCTTCCTAAATCCATTTCTGAAGGCAAAACAAACCAAAAGAAACCCAAATAATACCACCCTCAAATTAAAGTTTTGTTGCTTTTTAATTTATTTATTGATCATAGTTGAGGGTGTAGTTTTGTTTTGTTTTGCTTGGTGTATCTACTTCAAAGATTGGGTGAATGTTTCTGGCATAGTCAGCTTCCGTAAAATGAACATACCAAACTAAAAGTAAAATCTTAATGGTGATTTTTGAAGTTATGAGAAACTGCTAAGAAAGAAAAGAAATAATGCATTGCATTGTAACATATGCTCTTAGGTGAGCATGGTGTCATAAGACTCAGGAAGATGAGTTCAAGCTCACCAGTTACTTCAATATATTTCATAGACTTGCAGCAGTAGGTTTTTGATTATGTGTGCTACAAAAATATGTAAATCTTAGAAGATGTGGATGGCACAGACAATACAATATATAATCAGCAAGCTTCATACATGCATGCTGTGATCAGTGGTGTAGGTTGTTGGTTCTGGAATTTACAAGTCCATCTGCAGAAGCAAAATGGAGACATTATAAACCTCTCAGGCTCGTGGTTTCGGTTGAAAGGCTGATGGAGCTTCTCTGTACCAGGAACAGTTTGGTACCAGACTTAAGAAGGCTGTAGCCTTTTGTAGCTTGCCAAGCCCATTAGATGTGGTTCAGGAACTTAAGGTATTGCTGCTGAAGCCTGTGGAGCTTGTGAGCAGTGCAAGCCTGAACTTGACGCCAATCTCAGACACCCAAGTAGCTAGAAGTAGATAGGCAGAGCAAAGGACTGGTGCAAATCCAGGCTGGAAATAGATGAGGAAAGTCCATTTTTCGTTATACTTTGTGGTCGTGTTGTGTTGTGTCTGAGAACTCTAAAACTCCTGTTGGGCTTTTTTGAAAGAAGAGTAGGCTCTCTTCTCTGCAGGTTTTGAAATAGAGCTTGTGATAATGTGATTTCTGCGAAGAAAACTACTGTCTGCATCTGCATTTGCATTCCCAAGCAGCAGCTGACTGAAACTGGCAAAACCAGTCACTTAGGATTTGGGTTGAAGTTGGAATAGTGCTGGTGATATCATTATGCTGCTTGAAAAAAAAAACAAAACAACCTGTCAACAGCTAGAGAAACCATGAATAATCTGTCTGAAGATGCCAGAAGCAGAGCTACATGATTTACACTTTAGAACGTGTTCACAAACACACTTTTAGAAAAAAGAAATTTTTAGTCCCTATTGAGAAGGAATAAATATATGGGGTTTTTTCCAAGCCCTTAAGAACTTCTCAGTACATATATTGAAGTAAGCAGTGCTTAGGAAGGGTGGAAAATAGTTAACTGTGAAAACAGATGACTTGAGAAAAAAAAAATCAAGATGTGAGCTGTGGCAATGTGTACTTGGGTTAAAAAGTTCTTAAAGATTACTTTCACAATGAAACTCTTTCGTCCTCGTTATCTACATTAGTATTGTCTACTCCCAGTTTGTCTAGATATGTTCTGCTTTCATTCAATTAGTGTTGGAGAATAAATTTTTGTACCTAGAATTTCCTAGCTTGATTCTTTGGAACTGTGTGTTTACTCTGCTTCATTATGCCTTTCTTGCACAGTTCTCCAATGCTGCACATGCTGAACCTATGACACATCTTAGTAACTAGATCTGGTTCTTCTGAAATGGGTGGTTTAGCTGCTCTTGGGGCAATTTTTTTTTTCTTCGCAGTAACTGCTGTTTATATAGAGAATCAGGGCAACCTTCAGGAAATTGCTACTGCACAGTGCTTCAAACTTGACCTGAAGAAACTGCCTGTAGGCATGTTAAGTCCTCTTAATGATTTAATTTCTGGTGCTTTTGAGACATCAAACTAGGAGGGGAGTTTTTGTTGATTTCCTGTATATCTTCATTGTGCTTAAGTGTTACAAACATCTTTACTCTGAATTGTGATTGTGTGGTAGTGCTTTCTATGGGATTGATCAAATTTGATAGTGTGAACCTGAATTTCTCTGCAAACATACACAGTCAAACTACAGTGATGAATGAACCAGTTATTCAACATCAGTCAAAATGGAATCAGAAGAGCAGCTTGACAGAAGCAGTCCCCGAGAGCTCTTGTTCTTACATGATGTGAGTTTCAGAGCTGCAAATTTCAAAATACTGTCCAAAGGTGATGCTGGTGTCCAGCTGGCAAGTCTTTGGGAACGAGTTACTGAATTTACAAAAATATGCTTGTGCCGTATCAGACTGATGCCTTAAGAGAAGCACAAAGTATGCTTGAGTCCGTCTTGCATGTCTGGGTTTTCTCATTAGGAAGCACTTCTGCTGTTGCAGCACAGATTTCATTGCCTCATATCACAGCACACAACTGTCATTTTCTGATTTCATTTCAGCAACCTTAAGTGAACAGGGAATGTGTTATCCTTAGCTGCCTAGAAAAAAATATGATTCAGATGAAAAGTGCTCTCAACCCTGCCTTGATCATCTGTCTGACAGTATCAGTGAACTTTTCGTTAGTAATTTGACATAAATATTAAGACTGGTGAATCAGCTGGAGAGACAGCAGGGGAATTTTTCTCACATTTGTGTAAGACCAGGCAGAAGACAAACAAATTATCCTCTACTAGAGAGCAAATGAAGAATTCTAAGACAGCTATTTTAGTGGCAGGTATGCTTGTAAATTCCTTGTTCTTAAAAACAACAGGTTTGCAGCAATAGTTTTTTTCACACTCCAGTACTTCACTGTTTGTATGCTTGAAAATGCTGAATGCTGCTCTTTATTTGCATGTGCTCACTGTCAAGAACAAATCTAATTTCTAAAATCTGTTAATGCTTTTTTTCCATTCCTTTAAAATAATGTTACTTTATGTTCCTCAAGGCAAAGATTGGCTCTCTACTCAAGTCTGCTTAAGGCTTCAAATCTCATTTTGGTTAAAAGTTACTGTTAGATTGGTTTGTGAAAGTGCTAAAGGATATGCTTATTCTTCATTGATCAGAATGTTTTACTCAATTGTGACAGTCTCAGTTGCAAGCAGTAAGTGTCATTCTTGAGCTTCAGAAGTGTGTGGGTTCTTTTCCTCTTTGTGTGTGTCACAGCACAGTCCTTACTGCTTAAAAACGTACCTGGAACTTTTGATATATAGCAAATTAGGAACAAGTTAAAGTCTTGATTTCTGAGAACATCTGACAAAAGCATAAGCAATGAAAGTTCTAGCAGGCATTGTATGTTATCTTCAGCATCTGTAAAAATGTTACTATTTTTTGTAAAGTCCAATGTCCCTCTAGCATGCATCTTGATGTTACAGGTCTGCTGCCTTGAAGATTCCTTGGAGATACTGTTAGGTTCTCATGGCAGCACATTCGTGATTGCCCTGTTGCAGACATTTTGGAGAGTAATGAAAATAGCATTTGAGAAACAAGAATCAGGAAATTTAATATAATATAGCACAGTATACGTGCTATATTTTTTAGATTCTCTATAAACAATTGACATCTAAGAAGACTCTTTATTTTGAGGTGATTTAGGCAGAATGGAGGGTTGCAGAGTGAATGTTGAAGCATGGAATTCATGTCTTGTTAACTGGGTATGTATTTATTTTCAATTTTAGGTTGGAGGCAGTAAGCACACAATGAATGAGCACCTACATGTTGGTAGCCATGGACAAATCCAGGTTCAGCAGCTCTTTGAAGATAATAGTAACAAGAGAACGGTTCTGACAACGCAGCCAAATGGACTTACAACGCTAGGCAAATCTGGATTGCCAGTGGTTCAGGACAGACAGTCAGAGAGTGCCCACAGGCGACAAGGGAGCTCCAGCTCTTTAAAATCTACAGATGGAACAGGGAAGGTGAAAAACTCTATTATCACACCAGAGCAAGCAATGAAGCAATACATGCAAAAGTTAACAGCTTTTGAGCATCATGAAATTTTTAGCTACCCTGAAATATACTTCTTGGGTCCAAATGCAAAGAAGCGGCAAGGTGTGATTGGTGGTTCAAACAACTGTGGGTATGATGATGACCAAGGGTCGTACATACAAGTACCCCATGATCATATTGCATACAGGTATGAGGTCCTGAAAGTTATAGGGAAAGGAAGCTTTGGGCAGGTGGTGAAGGCCTATGATCACAAGATGCATCAGCATGTGGCACTAAAAATGGTGAGAAATGAAAAACGTTTCCACCGCCAGGCTGCGGAAGAAATTAAGATCCTGGAACATCTCCGGAAGCAAGATAAGGATAACAACATGAATGTTATTCACATGTTGGAAAACTTCACATTCCGCAGCCATATCTGCATGACATTTGAGTTGCTGAGCATGAACCTTTATGAATTAATAAAGAAAAACAAGTTTCAGGGCTTTAGCCTACCTTTGGTTCGGAAGTTTGCTCACTCAATTTTGCAGTGCTTGGATGCTTTGCACAAAAACAGAATAATTCACTGTGACCTTAAACCTGAGAACATTCTGTTGAAACAACAGGGTAGAAGTGGTATTAAAGTGATTGATTTTGGCTCAAGTTGTTACGAGCATCAGCGTGTCTACACTTACATTCAGTCACGGTTTTATCGTGCGCCCGAAGTCATCCTTGGTGCTCGTTATGGGATGCCCATAGATATGTGGAGCTTGGGCTGTATCCTAGCAGAGCTTCTGACTGGTTATCCACTTCTACCTGGAGAAGATGAAGGAGATCAGCTGGCTTGTATGATTGAACTATTGGGCATGCCTTCTCCAAAACTTTTAGATGCATCCAAGCGAGCGAAAAACTTTGTGAGCTCTAAGGGTTATCCCCGCTATTGCAGCATCACAACCTTGTCTGATGGCTCTGTAATACTTAATGGTGGACGCTCTCGGAGGGGAAAACTGCGTGGCCCACCAGAGAGCAGAGAGTGGGGTAATGCATTAAAGGGATGTGATGATCCCCTCTTCCTTGACTTCTTAAAACAGTGTTTAGAATGGGATCCTGCTGTCCGTATGACGCCCAGCCAGGCTTTGCGGCATCCCTGGCTAAGGAGACGGTTGCCAAAACCCCCATCTGGGGAAAAGGCCTCAGCAAAGAGAATTACAGAGAGTACTGGTGCTATAACTTCAATTTCCAAGTTACCTCCAACTTCAAGCTCAGCTTCAAAACTGAGGACTAATTTGGCACAGATGACAGATGCCAATGGGAATATTCAGCAAAGAACAGTGTTGCCAAAACTTGTTAGCTGAGTTTGAATAACCCAATGCTGTTAATATGAGAGATACAATGTGGCTGAGCCTTATTTGTATGAAAAATTAGCTCAGATATGCATTTTTATTTGCTCAATAAATCTATTCATTTGTATCTTTCAGCACTCATTTTAAATGTAATTTAAAATGGTAATTTTGTTTTTATAAAAATATGGGGACAATGCTTTAAGTTTTTCTACTTATTTTTTAAAATGTTTGTCTTCTACAGTACAATTAGCCTTACTGTAACTAGTGTGACACAGTAATAAACATCAGTGGCAGGCCACTGGTTACAATATGACTGTCATTCATTGCAGCGTGGTATCAAAGGTGTTAACCTTTCTCTTCCATGGTTCATACTAGTTTTAACCTGGGGTAAATTTGAAAGACTACCTTTGGATTTTATGGGTTTGGTCTGTATTCTGTGCACGCTGACATCTGTGACTGACTGGACTCCAGGGAGAATACTCGAAAAATACAGTTAAGCACTTGTAAACCTGTAATTTAAAGTGGAGCCATAGCATGTTCTTCTGTCATTTTTTATGTGGTAGCCCAGAGAAAGTTATGGTATCACTAAAGAGACTGTCACCTCCTATGGAATACTTTCTCTATTTAAAAGTAATGGGCTTTGATTAAGATGATCATTTAAGCATAATGCAAAAAATAACACCAGGGCTAACATGATTCTCTTACCTTGCATGCCATGTGGTAGAGTGAGAGGAACAGGTAGTCTTGGAAAGCATGAACATGACGATATATCTGTTTCTCTGAATTTGAAAGTGGCTGATTAGTTGGTAAAACAAAGTGTTCTGAACTTTGTTTCAGATCTGTAACACTGAGGATTCACACAGGTTCTCCTTTTTGGTTATTTTTTCCCCCCCATCTCTTCTCTTCTGTTTTTTCTAATGTGCAGCTTGATCTCTCAAAATCACACAGGCAGAAGTGCTCATTCTGTCAGTTTTATACTGTAACTAACAGACTGTTAAACTACATGGATTTTGAGGTTGATTTTATTTTCTCTGACAATATTTGAGTGACTGTGACTTCCGTGGTACATTTACACTTCAGATGAAATCTGTGTATAGGGACAAACACAATGTTGCTTCCTGTAGAGGAGTACTTCACCTTAGACAGCGTAACTGTAGAAGGAAAGATCCTCAGTGGAATGCTTTTCAGTTGGAAGATACCATTCTAGATAGTTTCCAATAAGGGAAAATTGTTGATGGAAAGCTAAGCACTTGGAATTTGATTTAATCTTTGGCATTTGTAGATGAAAATTAACTTTGAAAGAAGAGTTAGAGGTATGTGTAGATTTGTTCACATGTGTGTGTGCTAATGCTTGGTTTTTCTTTCTTACTTCAAACTGCATTCATGGAAGAAAGGTGGTTTACTAAAGAATAGTATCTAGACCTATGAGAGAGGTATTCACATGTAGCATGTTTTCAACAGGAGCAATGTGAAATTGGAGATCAGTATTTTAGTGCGTACAATGGCTGTGGTCTACATTGGATGAAAAGGGAATTTTAAACAAAGTAGAACAATTCAGAAGGATTAGAACAAAATACACTAGAATGGATTGCATTAAACCTCAGTGACTTTACTTAACAAACAACGTTTATATGCACAGATTTTACTGAGTTACTTGTGCAAATTATGAAATTTACTTAAAGCATGGTCCCCTGAGAGGCCAAGAAAGTTTCCGGTTAAGTTCTCCTTCATATTTGTTAATTTACCACTTACAGCTTAATTTTTGTTTGTTGGTTTGTTTTATTTTTGATTAATATAAGACTGGGGGAGGGATATAAAGAAAAAAATGACAGAATTCTCAGGAAACATATCACTGAACTTCTTGCCAAAAAGTTAAACACCTGAAGAAGCTCCAAAACAGTTTCTGAGTAGAGGATGCTATTTGTTGATTGATAAATGTAAAAATTAGACTGTCAATCAACCGTTTTTCTTATTTTTTAAACTAAAAAGATAATTTCCTGCCTCTAGTCAAATTAAATTATTTAGTGTTAACTGTTCACAACTTTATACAATATGTGTAAGTGCAATATGTAAACATGTATGAAATCATGTTAAAAATGAAATATAATAATACTTCTAAGAAAAGTGGAGTTTAGAATATGAATATCCAGTAAATTATGGTCAGTAAATTCTAAGTCTGGAAAAGAGATATATTAATTTTAATGTAAAATTAACTAACTCTTTTGACTGTGGGAATACAATACTATGTGTTTTTCTGCAGTAACAGGGAATCTTTACTTCCTCCACCACCTACTTGGCTTTACCACTCCTTTCTACCTAACTCTCCCTGCAGAAGTCAGGAAATAGGGATGCTGGTGTTAAGGGTGAACGAAGAATCATCTCCCTTGATATTTTTTAAAGTAGACATTGATACATGTTCCTGCCTTTTGTGGCAACATAAGGTGAAAACATTCATTGTGTTAATGGGTCATTTATGGGCTACAACCACTAATTTTTTTTTCATGTAACCAGTTCTTAATGCCAATAATGCATTTATGATCAACCTTCTTCATAAATGCTACCGGAAACTTAAAGGCCAAAATATAGTGTGAAGAGCTATTTTTTTAACCCAGATACAGTGGAACTTCCTCTATACTAAAGGAGCAGCTACATCAAGGTTTTTAAGTGATGTAGCTGCATTTTATTGTAGTTTATTTATCCCTGTAGAAAAAAAGGGGGGGAGGGGGGAAGGATGTTGCCTCTTGCTTTGATGTGATTTTATTCTAAGGGCTTTGATAATTAGGCTGGTAGAAGTTGGCTTGGAAACAGTGCTTAGTCTCACATGATACCATTGTCTGGGGATGTCTGAGCTATTTTCAGATTTAGTAACAGCACAGTGTTGTCTTTGGTTGCAGTCTCACTTGGCTCAGTTTCTTGCACCACTGGTGTGTTCATTACCACTTAAGTGTTGGAACAAGAGAGTGATGCAAGATGTGTAGATTAAGGATAGAGGATGGATTGTGCCCTTGGTGTTAACAATGTGCCTTTTGTTACAAATGCATCTTGGCCTCTTTAACCCTTGGAATACTGCTTAGTAGGGATGAAATCTATTTTTAAGTGCTATACCTGTCTTAAAACATCCTGTAGATGATCGAGGCCTTAATAGAAACAATAAGGCAATCACACTGCTAGGGTGGAGAGGACACTGTTCTTGTAGTACCGTCTCATTAAGGGGTTAAAGATGGCCCTTCCTCATTGGTTGTACTTTAACATCAAATTGATTTTTTTTTAAATATTTTTTTCTTATAGTGACACTAGACAGAAATCAACTGTATTTGTAAAACTTTACCTCAAACTCTTCAGTTTTATAGTGTGATTTAATCCCAGGGCATTTGGTATGAACCAAAGTGCATTCCTTTTATATGTGCCTGGCTCTTATAAAAGTGACCAGGGATTTTTACAATTTGGGTGCAAGGCACTTAAGCCACTTTTAACTTGGTGGGTGGTTTGGAGTTAAAAATGACTTCATGGGAATGTTGAAAACACTTAAAAGACATAAGTAGCATAGGGCAATATTAAAATCTTTAAGAAAAGGTATGCATTATTTAATGCTCTCCATTTATTAATTTTTTTTCCATCAGTAATATTTGTGGTAAATATGAAAAGGACTTTTTACAGTCGGCAAAGATTAGAATATTGCCCAGTGTAATGCTATGGTAGCATTTAAATAAAATAACATTTGTGAATTATTGTTTCTAGGGGCTTGTACATCTCTGCTACAAATTGTAATTACTCAGTTCAACTGCTACAATTTCGTCTAAGCAGTAGCTTGGGTTTTTATTGGGCAATGACTTAGACACGTGACTGTAATATGCTGCAACTGTGTGTACTGAAAACATGTGAAAAATGATTGAATGTGGACTGTGTATATATTTATGTATAATTTTCTGTGAGATGCTGCTGTTGCCACTTAACATTAAAGATGTTGAAGTGGGTTTTAATCCTAGTGGCCAGTTTTATGATACTGTATGTATTGTACAGCTGATGACAGGAGTTAAGACTGTTCTAGTGAATATTTGTTACATTTTATTGTTGTGGCCAGAGATCATTTCAGAATAAAATTTTATGTCCTACTTTAATTCTCTCCACTGTACTTTGGGTTTTTTTGTAGTCATAAGAGAGCCCTTGGAATGCTGACACTTCTTAAATGTGGAAAGGCCTTCTCCTAGCCTGCTCAGTCAGTGCCTTTGTCCCCAAGCTTGCTTGCTGGTATCTGTATATAGCAATCATCCATTGCTGGACAATGACTCTTCTACTATTTTATGTGTCTTGACAGCCTTGAATATTGCCCAAAGGCTGCTTTTGCCCTGAAGTATCCAAAGTTCTTTCAGGACTTAGAAAGTAATGTGTTTTGTATTTTTATTTGCCTCATTTTTGAGAGAAAATATCTTTGGCAGGAATTTTGTGGACATGGCTGTTCTAACCTTTTTTAGTTGCTTTTGAAAGATTTTTTAAAACGGTAGGTTTGATTTTATAAGAAATGCTCGATTGAGACAGGTACTGTGTATATTGTGCTTCTTAAATCTGCTTTAGAAAGACCCAGAATATTCTGCACGAATATTTGTGTCAGACTGAGTTTTCAGAGCTTGTCAGACTTTGTAAAGTCCCAGAATAATGAGAACATACTAAACAGGCCAGACTGAGCTAAGTTCTGTTCACAGATACATGCAGAGTAATTTCACCGTTTAGTGCAGAACTGTCTTGTAAGTGATTGGCCCCATTCTCTACTTGGTAATGTCCGTGTGCACCCAGAGCAGTTTTTCTGAAAAGCTTCTGGTTCGAGTGAGCCCAGGCTGAAATCAAGGAGTTTTAGTTGGACTTTTTTAGTGTTTCCTATTCAGCATAGTTGGGAGATTTTAGAGCACAAACCCCATCAGTATTAAATATAGATAAATACAGTTTACAGCCCCAAGGAGCAATGAGGCAGAAATGACATGTTTGTGGCCTATTTGTTTGTGATTGTGTTTTTCTGAGGACAAAGGCCTTTTTTTGGTTAACTGACTCCAGCTATCTAATCCTCTTGCCAACTTTTGCAGCCTTTTGTTAGCTTTGTTTTTTCATCTGAAGAAGGGTCAGGGACATCTCGCTTCATTTCTGTTGTCTGGAAGTTGGCTTTTGGCCTGTACCATTTGCTGAGACTCCCAGTAGCAGGTGGGGAATTTGTGTTGCCCTGTGCCAGCACTTCCTTCCTAGTCTTTAAGAGCACAGACCCCCTCCCTAAAATGGAACCCTTGGAAATCCCACCTTTCATGGCAGTCTGTAGTTCCTGCAATCTCCATAGTGCTTCCTTTTGTGAAAAATCTGTCTCCCTTTGGATATCAGTTGTGCATCTCCTGCTTTTTACAAAAAACCCAGTAAAGAATGCAAGATGTGTAATGATGATCAGGTTCGCTTACAGGTGCTGTTGCTTCTCTTCACAATGCTGTCTTGTCCCGCTTTTTAAAGATCTGCTTATTGAAAGATCCAGCAGGAATTTTACTCTTGCTTAAGAACTTAAGAAATTAAAAAGGTACTATGGAATGTGTATAGGGCTGCCTATGGTCAGGAATTGGTATGGAGAGGGAAAAATGGCACCAGTAAGACGAATGGGGCCAAGTTTTGGGTAAGCATGATCCTTCTGGGGTTCAGTGGAATTATTTAAGAATTTCAGCACTATCAGTTTGAGAATGGGAAAATCTTAAATGCTTCTCAGTGTCTTAAACAATTGATAAACTATTAATTCAGTGGAAAAACATTCTTTTGAAAGCATGTCATTTAAACTCTATGCTAATAATTATGGAATAGTATTGAATCGTTTCTGTAGCTAGAACTATATAAACATTATTTTACATTTCTTTTCAAAATGTGATTTATACTGCTGTTATTCTGCTAGCATAATCTTATGTTTTATATTATTTTATTGTTCCTGAGAGAAGGAACATTCCTTTTTCTCAAGTGCATGGTACTAGACATCTCCCAGCCATCAGATATCCTATATCAGAGTGAAAGTGGCATTGGTAGAACTGGTTTCTGTTCATTTGCAGAAATCCTCTGCTGCTCTTGGAACTGGGGTTTTTCTGTGTCATTTTCCCTCTTTGATTTTGTCTGCTGTTTGCTTGCTTATTCTTTTTTTTTTAAGTGCTTTCCAGCCTCTGGCTGGGGTGAGTCTTGGATCTCTGCCAACTATCGAAGATATTGGCATAGGGAATGCTGCAAAAACAATGTTTCTTTAGCTTTTTCCCAACAATAAACAGAAAGTCTAGCTCAGTACCAAACTCTCAAGACAGGGAAAGCACATTCACTTCCAGCTGTGAATCCACACCAGGTGTTAGCCTTATTGTTTAACTTCTGCATGAAGTTTGGTGGAAATGCCAGGTGCTGCAGAATGAAATGGCTTGTGTCCATCACTTCAAGGGGGAAAGTGCCACTACAGTGGAAGGTCATGACTTCTTTTTTGAGAAAATCTGGGATAGACATGGAGCTGGGGAAGTTTTTGTTGATAAGTTATTGTCCTGGAAGCTCTGCTTAGCACCATGGGAAGTGGCAAATATAGTAGTCCTGCTAACAGAGTGGCAGCTGGTTCCTCTCTTTTGCAGACTTTTAATTTCTTTACTGTGGTTTGGTTATATGCAAGCTGCAGAAGGCTATGTACACCTTAGGTACCTAAAGATACTGTCTGGAGCAGCTGCAAACAGTTGAAATGTTATTTTATCACTAACATGGGCAACTGGGAAACTAAAAGGTTGTCATTCAGAGATGAGACCTGACATCATAGCACCTGAAATCCATTTAAGACTGTCTAAATGCAAAGCATTGCTGTGAACTGTTAAATGGTGATTGAACGTAGTATGAGAGAAATGTCTCTGAAGCAGAAAAGCAATTGGCAAATGTTTTATGAAGACTTTTGAGCAGGTTTCAAGTATTGCACTGATTAAGACTACCTCTTAAATTTAACAAAAGTGGTCTGAACAAAGACATAATAATAAAATTTTTATTTCAACTTCAATGTGGCAGTAAAATTTCCACATTTAATTCTTTTTCCCCCAACTGTGAGGTCTTGCAAGCACTACAAAATGTACTTTCCTCACACCATCTAGGTACAGACATCTACTCTAATATCAGCTCCTGATGGATAAGCAGGACCCAAAATTAAGGAATGTGTGTATGTATACAACATATATGTATAGGTATGCATGTGTGTACACATATATGACTTTTCAAAAAACAAACCCAAAAGTTCTGCAGGCATTCTTTGTAGTACTTTACAAAAAAAAAAACAAAAACAAACAAAACAGAGACATAGCTTTGTTTTCCCTTTGCCTCTTTGAAGTTTTAGTGTAAGTACAACAGTTTTGCAATACGCACACATCAAAGCCATTTCTCATTGCTCTACTCATTTCACCATGAGAGTGCACACAGTGAACCTCAGCTTTCCTGCTGGAGGCAGAGGGTGCTCAGTGAGCAGCAGTCAGGTGCCACTCCCATGACAGGTGGTCCTGTCACATTTTCTGAAGGGGACCCTCATCAGTGAGAGAGCTGTTTTATAGCTTACCCTGCCTGGCAACTGAAATAATTCCTTTGTGGTTAAAGCCTGAGTCCATGTGCTTAGAATTGGGTTCATAAACTTCAGCTAAGAAATCCTGAGTCAGAGTTTGTCAAGTCCACAGCTGGAATTGAAAATGGGTTTCTAAGCATCTTAGTACTTGTCCCATCCAACTGTGACACTTATTAAAATGGCCTTTAAGATATGAAAGACTTTTCCAAAGGTCTGTGCGGAGTGCTTTGCCCAGGACAGCCCTCGATGGTGGCCCTGTGTATGCTGCTCACAGATGGCATTGCTTCTGGCTACCCTGGGAGGCTGGTGCTCCTCCAGCACTTCTGGCTTCCTCAAGGTACAAAGAGCACTTCGTGGACAAAACCACTGAGAAGCGTTGCTAAGGAGAAACTAAACATTTGTGTCTCAGGGGCTGTGCACACTGCACAGGAGACTGCACTGCTCCTTGCCTAGGTGTCAGTCCTGTGAGCTGTTCTTTCCCACTGGACCTGTTCCTCCACAGACACTTCCCAGTCGTGCCAGCACCCATCTCTGTGCCCTGTTGGGATGGAGCAGCGGGTCTCATTCCTCCTGAGCTAGCCCATCATTGCCCACAGCTCCATGTGCAAATTTCTTGCTGAAGGCAGTGAACAGCTGGTCTGGTACTTCCAAGGTGAAGTGTTTGCCATAGGGTACCTGGCAGGGTGCTGCAGGTCACTGGTGTGGGCCCAGCTGTGCACCTGTAAAGGGGTGGCACTGGCTCTGCTTCCCCTGGGGTGCTCCTGTCCCTAACAGTGTGTGGAGGCAGAGACATTTTCCCTGTCCTCTGGTACATGGCAGAGCCAGTGTGATGCTTAGGTGAGTGCTGTCATGATGCAGGAGGAGGAAGAAAGTTCTCCCTACCCTGGGACTGGTAGCATCAGGCAGAGCAGCTTAGCACCTGTCAGGGTGGGATGTGAGGAAGCTGTAACACACTGTTCCATTGGCACAGGGGGGAATGTTTCAAATCACAAGTGTTTGCAGATGGCTTGTCTTAATTAGCTTTGACAAGTACCTAAGTTACTTTAAGTTACACCACAAACAGGATCCTAAAGCTTTCATTTTTGTCACTTTTAAATAAAGCTTTTTCTCTCTTCCTGCTACAGCATTTCCATGTTTTGTCCATATAAGGCTCTTGAGAAGAAATAAGATCTTTACGTAGCTTAAGAGCTATGTTTTGATCGACTAAACGATTTATAATTAGGAGGTAGCTCCTGCCAGCACTCTTCTTAAGTTGATTGAGAATTGCCTGTAGCAAATCAGTGCCAGCAGAGCTGACAGAAAAGCACACTGGTGCCTTCTTGAAGCAAATACCTTGAAATCCCAAATTTCCTCCTTCGTAGTGACTCAGACAAATTATGGCCCACTACAGGAGTTACAGGTTTTTCCTCCAAGGCCCTTAGCAGAATACTTACCCATGCAGTTATTGATGGTCTGTTACATGGGAATGGCGATGCTGGCAGCCTTGTTAGAGCCCCTGAATGAACTCTGTGTGAAAGAAGCTGAAGGCAAGTGTGCCTCTAACTTTGAAGTATGCAAAGCAGAAGCCTTTCCTCACCTGGTAGAAGATACTTGATCTGATTGCCAAAAGGTAGTTCTGGAGTGGACTAACTTGGGCAAGATTAGAAATGGAAAAAAATGGCTGCTATGGGCCTTTGATAAGATACAAATGAGGTTTTTTCTCCTCTGATGAAATTATGGCATAACAGGCACCTGGAATATTCTAGCCAGGAAGATGCTGGGCACACAATCCATCTCAGCTGCAGCAGAGGATCAGTATAGGACTTGTTCCCAGTGTTTTGATTTTCCCTTGGCTGAGATGGATCTGTATCTGCTGAGGTGGACCTTGGGTGAGGTAGATCTGTGAGGTATCTGCTGAGCAGGCAAATTCCCCTTTTGGACAAAACTGAGGAAATCCTTGCGAGCTGCCCTGTCAGAAGATGGGCAGGTTGGAGAGACTGGGAGCATGGTGGTTGCAAAAAAAGTGCGGTAAGGAATAAACATGGGATCACTTTTCATCCTCTTGGTGACTGCATCCAGCTCTCTAATGCATTGGGCTTTGATATCAAAACATAATCACCTGCTTGATCCATGAGTTCCCTATGTGTAAAAAAGCCCCAAATGCAAGCCACATAAACTCAGAACATTAAAAATAAAAGTTACCTTTGGAGTACTATTTCATTTCCCTCATGGATCTCAGCTTTCAGAGTTTTATATTTGTATATTTCTTTTCTATCTTCCAACCAAGACAAGCAGAACTTTTCTGGGAGCATAAAAGGGCCTAAAGAGCATCCACTGTCACAGCAGATATCATTTCATAAAAGCCCTTATCAAAATGTACTGTTTACTTCAAAAGTGGTTAGCTTAGTAGCACCTACTGCTTTTGTTGAAAGACTGCTATAAAACACTGTTTCTCTGATGGTTAGACATATGCTTTTAGCTTAAAATAGATGATGATTTTCTTTTATGCTATTTGTTCTTGTGCCAGCATTGTCTTATGGCTTGAATGATTCTTCTGCCGTGCTGGTATTTGGACGTATATTTATAAAGTGCAATCGTATCCCACTCAGCCTTTCCTTTGCTAGGCTAGTGCTATTAAGCTATATTTGTCTCATCAGTAAAACTAACTCCCCATGCTTGTCCTACTAGATGTCTGCACCTGTTCTAGCTTCAGTTCAGCTTTCTTAGAGCCATGGCTGGCATCCTGCTAGTAGTCCCACCAGGGGTATGCACAGTACGAAAAACACCCTTCCCTGCCCACTGCCCTACTGCACCCAGAGCATCCCAGGATTTTTCTTGTCTGTGTCATGCCAGCAGCAGCATTCAGGCCATTCTTCAGTTATTTGGCTGCTCCCCTGCCTCTCCTTCCTCGTGCTGTGCACAGATGATGATGCAAGTTACAGTAAAATTTCTCTTGGCTGGTATGCATCTACTTGGCTTTGTTCGATTAGAATTCCATTGCCTTGTTGTGAGAAATGAAACTTCTTCATTCTCATGAGAATATGTAATTGGAGCAGCCAGAACTTTTAGGAAAATATTAGAAATCATGTGACTGTAAGGAGAAAAACATCATATTCAGCATTCATTTTTCAGAGATATGTTTCAGATGTGATGCAGTTGACTCTAATCAACATTAGTGCATCAAGGTGTTGCCATTACACCAGAAAAAAACTTATATTGCCAAGACTCATAACTCAACCAGTGTTTTTCCTCAAATCCTCTATCCTAGAATTGTTATTACAAGTTAAATTGCATAAGTTTTACTGAAATAAGTTTCTAATTTCAGAAAGAAGTATGCTGTAAACCTCAAATCCAGAGAATGATTCCTATGAACTTAAAAGATATTACAAAAAAAAAGCAGGTTTAACTCCTACATTACTGAATTTGCAGGGCATGTAGCAATAGTGCTAAGGTTTTTAGAGCATTTAGAGTCTTCATTGCTGCCAGAGGATATGAAATAGTATGATTTGACCTAAAAATCCTGTTTTTCTACACATTTAATTGAGAATTGCTTCATGGAGGGACATCAAGTCAGAAGTGGTGGGACTTGCTGAGCCATACCCGGCTATCTTGCATTGAAATGTCCTATGCTGAGGGCTCAGGTACACTCTTTTACTCTAAAAAGACGCAAAGAAGGAAGATGATAAGAATAAAGCAGCCATGGAAAGCAAGGAAATATTTAAAATTGCTCAGATGTGTTTAGTGTCTGTGAGGAACTGATAATGAGGCTGAACTCTGTAATGCATGCTCCTTTCATGGGTCATAAGAAAGCCAAATATGAGCTGGCCCTTGCCTCTGCCAATTCCCACTCCTATGCCACTCATGAAAGGGTTGCAGCTGGTGAGAAGGGCTGGATATACCAAATTTCAGGCTTGAGAAGGATTCTTAAATGGGTTTAAGACAAGATTTGAAGGCTTGTGTTCACAGGTGGTATGTTTAAGATGGTATTGACCCTTACTGCTGTCTGTGCTCCCCACAAATGCAGGGATTCCTCTAAAACAAGCAAAGATGAATTGATGACGAGGAGGAAGTTTCAGTGTAGGTGTTCACTGCCTGTCCTTTTTATACTGTTTAACAGTGAACAAAGAATGGAGTTTTCTTGCAAACAAAGGCTTCTGCTTGGGATTTTTTTCTTCTCTTTCCTTCAATACAAAGTTTCCTGGACAATCCTCTTAACTAAGAGAATGCAGTAAATGGAAGCACAAGACAGTATTATGCATGACTGAATTAATATTGGAAAAAAAACCCATTTTTCCACATTTTGAATATTTATTTTTAAATATTATCAAAAGCAGGAATTTTTAAATCTTAGGTTTTCTTTTGGTTTTATTCCCGCACTTTACATTTTTTTCATTCCTTTTCAGCACTTGCTGCCTTTTCTTTTTTTTTTTTTGCCACAGGAACCTGGAGAATGAAGAAAACAGATTAAAATGAAAGATGAAAACAGATTAAAAATGAAAGAAGTCAGAGCAAGTCAGTTTAAACATGAAACTAAAAACTGCAAAAATTTTGCATAGAGCTTTCATTTTCAGACACACAGAAAATTTGCTGGAAAAAAATCAGTTAAACAGATGAAACCTATCTACATTTGGATTTTCTGTCCAGAGAGGTTTTATCTGACAAAAACTGAAATTGTACTAAGATTTTATTGTCTGTTTAGCTTAATACACATAAACATTTCTTATTGCCAGGGTGGATTAGAAATCATGTTCAAAGGGCTTCTGTAAAGCTTCTAATTGCTCTGAGATGTCACAATTAGGACCTTAAGCCCAAAAGAATTCCCTTTGTGTGGTGACAGGAAAACATGACAATATTATGGTCTGGCTTCATGAATGACAGAGGAGATGACAACCAAGGCCCACTGCTGAATAAGTAAATATTCATACCCAAGGGTTTGCTTTATTTTTCAAGGAGGGCTTAGGGACCTTGCAGGTGTGTTTGCTTCCCAAAGATACTGTTTATATTAAATCCATTTAGGAGAATAAAGGTGCTTCTACTTGACAATGAGCATAGCCAGGTACAACTAAATTCTGGTCCAAGGCTAAAATAGGTTTTGGTTTTCACATTATTTGTCCACTTAATATCTATTTTTTTTCTTTTTTGCTGCCTTTCATGCCAAGGTTATTAGGAAAAAAAATCAGCTTTAGCCTTCAGAATGGGCAAGGGTCAGGCTTGTAAAGCAACCTGCTTTAGGAGCCAACTGGTTTGTGTACATTGGGTGATGCAAAAAGCCAGGGTGGAGGAGGAACAGGGTTTGGTTACTGACAGCTGCTGTCCAGCTGATGTAATTCAGTAATAGGCAGTGGCAGGCAGAAACTATAGAAGATACAAATGATAATTCTATGGGGAGCTCCAGAGATAAATAATTCATCAAAATGAATTTTATAGTAGGGGTCAAAAGAAATTGAAGACAACCTGAGTGTTAACTCTCTGAGGGAGAAATTGAGAGATTGTTTTTGTACAAACTATGCAGGAGGGAAATACAGGCAAATTACATTTAAATGGAGAATACAACACTGTTCCCACTACCTGGAACCAAAGTAAGAGAGACACAGGAAATTAAGAAAAGGAAGCATGTTATTAAGAAAATGTCAGTAGCTGAAACTAATGCTGGATAGCAGTGCCAGAGAGGTGCTGGGTAACAGCAAAGGAGGTTGTCACAGGTGTCACAGGTCCATACTGTTGTACACTGTATGTATCACATAATCACAGCAGAAGAATGTCTTCTTAGTAATCAGCTCAGTCACTTACCCACAGTTAGGAGCCAGTTCAGCTCCCCAACATATTTTGTGTGCCTGAGTCAGGACACGTCTGTCTTGTGAGGGAAGGACAGAAGTGCTGATATGGGATGTTGTTCTGGCTCCCACAGGTGCCAGGGACTAACCCAGGGGGAGGCTAAAGCCATTCCCGGCTGACTGGGCTGTCACCTTGCATTACTGGGTGCCACTCTGCAGCTGCATCTTGGAGAGTGGTTTTCCAGGACGAGGAAAGCCATCAAGCCCCATGCAGCTCAGAGTTCCCAAAGGAAAAACAGTGGTGCTTCAAATTTAATGTCTGTTTCTCTGGGACTGATTTTAAAAACATTTCTTGGTGAAGCTCTTCTTGGTGAAGCACAAGGTGACTATTTTTTCCACATACCATGCTACAGTTCTGCAGCTGTTTGGGTTTTATGTTTGCCTTATTTTGTGAACTCTGACTAGGCGAATATCTTTATCCAGACCAAACTTGGTATTTGAATAAACATGGGTTTAGGAATGAGTTGTTATAAGACTGTGAAAATGGCATGTTGCTTATGTACAGTACAAAATTTTCCACCCAGTCTTATGTTTTCAAAAATGGTCTCTAATTTTGTGTATCCAAATTTAGTCTCCCAGAGGCTGACTTTCAGAGGTCTTGCCTGCCCCCAAGTTTGAGTGTGTATACTTCACAGTCCCCACAATAGCTTCTCTGGGCCAGTCTGCTTTGTTGCAGTCCATGTTTTGTGCTATTCTGGGTTCATATTTTTTCATTGTCTGAGAACTGCTGTCTGCAACATGTAAAATGTTTTCCACACTGTAAGTTTTGTGTTCCCTAAATCTGCGAAACTTTCTTTTCTGGAAGCTTTAATACTGTCTTAGATCAAAGATTTCCCTCCTATCCAGACCCAGAAAAAAACCCAAAATATTTTTATTTTCCTTCATAATCACATGTAGACTGCAACTATGAAAGTAAAAGGAGACATGGTTTAACTACTTCAATTATGTAGCTGAGTAACTCAGAGAAAATCTTTCAGCAAAATGGAGGAGGAGAATCAGAAAATAAACCATTTAAAATGTTACAATTTTTGGTATGCTAACTTTGTTAAAGGCAAGGAGTTTGATGCTTTCTCTTTTTCCGCTTGTGTGCTTGCACCTTTTCATAGGGAGGCATTTTTCTTTTCTGATCTGATAACAAGTTAAAATGTGATTCTCTCTCTCTTTCTTTTTTTTTTTTTCCTGTGATTTAGGGGAAAAGGATGTACATGTGGTAATGAGCCAGTTTCCAAAAATAAACAGAAGAATACTATGGTGAATTGTGCTGATCACAGTGTTAATGCTCTGTCTTATTATTATATTCATGCTGGGTGCAGGTAGCATTAAAAGAGGCTGGAAAACCACAAGGGAGTCTGTAGGGGTTTTTTTCTCTTTAAGACAAAAAAGCCTGCCTCTCCTGTCAGTTATATGCAATTGCCAGAAGATGCAATGCAATGATGAGAAGCTGTGACATGACAAATAAATGCCTGCAGCACACAATGGGACCAGCTTGTGGCTAGAAGCTGGTGTCCAAGCTGCTTCTTCAGTGAGAGCAACCAAGCCACTGTTTGTTACTCTGGATTCTTCAAGATCACTCCATTTAACCCCCTAGGTAAAGCGAGCATCACTTCCCTGGCAATATAGCCTAGAAAACAAAGGAGGAAAAGCTGCTGCACCATTTTTCAGAAAGAAACAGCTGAGGCCTGTGCAAGGGATGCCAGCTGCTGATGAAGAGGAGCATGTTTTCTTGGCCAAGAAAGTAGCAGAGTGTGAGAAGCAGAGTGTGTACACAAACTTGCTTCCTGGGAACCTACCAGTGAGCTTTTCTCAAGGCTTTCTGTGCAATTAACCGAGCACTGACTGACAATTTTGCAGATGTATATGCAGACAAAGAATAGAAACATTCAGCCCTTAGCACAGTTTCAGCTTTTGCCCATCTCCTGCGACGCACAGTGGTGTCTGCTGCTGTCTGCCCCATTAATTCACATTCCCTTTGAAGAACAAGGGATGAGGGTTAGTGCAATCCTGGTGGGACACAGGGTGGTGGCACGATCTTGCATTGGAGGGGGCTGGGGTCAAGATCCTCCATAACTGCTCCATTCCATAAGACTGACCACAACCTACACTGTTCTCCTGCTCCTCAGCTTGGCCAGGGAGCCCTCAGGCAAGCAGGCACTAAAGCATTGCTTGTAAATAACTCAAACCAAAACAAGCAGAAATAAGCCAAGAGTGTGAGTTGGAGGAGGAAATGGGCTGGCCTCAGTGTGAGACCCTCTAGAGTGAGAAATGGCAGGCAGAAAGATGCTCCTGTGGTCAGTGCAAGGCAGATGCCCCCCAACCAGGACCCCCTAACCCATTGCAGGGAATCCTGCAGGACATGAACTATGTCCAGTCCACAGTAAAAATCCCCAAATGCTTACAATGCAAGCAAAGGATTCCCAGCAGCTTACCCAGGTTACTGCAGCACCATGGCTCTTGCTAACAGGGAGAATTCGAGTACAAAATTATAATAGAGGAAACAAGGATTTTTTTCCTTTTCCCTCTCCATACTTGGATACTCTCTGCTTTCCTTTACTTGTGGGTGGAGAATAGAATGCTATTCAGAGCCAGACACATGAATATGTACTGGCACTTCCTAGCTGCAGCATGGGATTGATCTTATATTTCTATATAGGTCTCCCTAGCTCTCAGCTCTCTGACTTTTGGTGTCAGTGCAGCAGGTCCCAGTGTCCTCATCAAAGCTACTGTAGCATTACCCACACGAAATGCCTTTGAAGTGAGGCACTTCAGTCCGAGTCCCAGTACGAGAGCGCCAATCACAAACCTGATATTCCCAATGAATAAATCCCTCACGGCGCTTTGCTCTTGCTGCTGGGGTAGTAAAACAAAGGGATGGCACAAATCCTTTCCCTCTGTGTGGTTTAAATAAGCTGTTCACTTGCTGATGTTATCACAACATTACTGGAGAGCAATTTTGCTAGTCTAATTCTCCAGAGAGAGATATTTGTTCACTAAGTTGGTGCTAAATAGGGGAATTAATTTTGATTTTCTGCACTGAGACCACAAGAGCAAATCTACAGTGTTAAGTGCTTCAATAATTTTTATTGGTGTGGCTTTCCTCCACACATTTGTCAAGTTTTTTTTTTAAAAAAATTTCCATTATTTCATCTGAAAAACAGGATTAACCTGTAGCAAATTTTTACAGCTAGACTTTGTTACAAGAATGGGATATCTGCTCACTTAGATATGAATACACTGGCAACGTGACACACTGATATGTCTAATGATGCAATCTCATGAATTGCTCTCCATAAAGCTTGTCTAACCTTGTACTCTCCATATTGATCCTGGGAGTGACAAATTCCATCTGAGGAAGGCAGCACTTTGAGATATTAAAGTGTAATTTATGGATTCATTTACTGGGGTTCCAGAATGGATTTCCTTATATGTTATGGAACATATCTGATGCAAGTCCCCTGTGATTTGGAACAATATAGTAAAATATCATCAATTCCTAGTTCCCTTTGTAATAACTTAATGAAGGCAGAATGTCCTTTGTTAAATGGGCCCTTTGATTCTCTGGGTGAATTAGGTGCAACTATAATTAAACTTTGGTTTAGAATTGGAACTAAATTAAAATCATATAAATAAAAGAATCTTCAGGATTGCTATTTCTAATTAATAAGGTAACCACTCTTACTGGAATAGATTTTTGATGATGCATTAATAACTCCCAATTCACATTATATATACATTATATTTCAAATGTTTAACAGAAGGCTCCCTTAAGGAAGGTTTTAATAAAGTCCTCTAATAGATATTGAGTAGTTTTAACTGTTCTGTAGATTCTCTCAGTACCTTCTGCTGCTCCTGAAGGCTGCTACAATAAAAATCCACAATGCAATGTGATGCAGCATTTTATCTGGAAAGGTGTTATTGGAGTGCCTTAAAGAAACTGGGTTCTTGAAGTGCTGTGCAGAGTGCTAGCACACTGGCTTGTGTGGCATGTGTACACACACACACACACGCCTCAAAAGCATCATTTCATTACATTTTTCTCCCCTTCAAGGCTGGTTTGATATGTACCTGGGAGTTTTTGGATGTCATTCTGCAAAGCAGTCGATGCCTAGGGTTTAGGGTTTGGACTGTGTTTCAGAGTCATAAAAGCATTACTCTTGTGCCTTATATTGAACTGTTTGTAAGCATTTATCTGTTAAATCAGACTCCTCCACAGATATCATGCTCAGCACGTGCTTGTTTACACTATGAAAAGAAAGGGTTTCATGTGGAGATTTAAAGGGGTAACATCCAATTAGTCTTACCTGCTTCTTCATCTCTTGTAGTACTGCCACCAGCATTGGAGTCATGGCGTTCACTGTGCCAGGGTGACAGATGGCATGGGAGCTTGGATAGGCACAACTTGCTCCACTTGAACCCCTCCAAGCCCAAGCATTTCCCTTTAGCTTCCCTGAGTCCTTCCAAACCCAACTGGGTGATCTCATTGCAGGTCACTCCAAGTGACTTTGGCTTCTCTAATGTAAATACAAGATGTAAAACAACAGCAGAAAATGATAGTTTGGGCATAGCAGTAGGCAGTGAATATAATCCTCACTTAGGAGAGGATAAGAAAAGGGAAAGCAACATTATGGAAGATGTTAAGTCCTTTTTAAAGATACTGTGATGGTAAGGCTAGTACAAAAAAATCATATAGAATCATTTAGAATTCTCTAAATGGCAAGAAGCTATTTTGAGACCTTTCTATCATTCTGATATCTAGTTCTCATTGCTATCATACGTAAAATGCAGCACAATTATTTCCATGACCTGTACAGTCTATGTAACTACAATTTTTCAACTTGCCTTTACATTTTTGCATAAGTGCTTTAAAATACTAGACAGCCAGCACCAATAAAACAATAACCCTGTCTGATTTATTGAAGTGTACAGAAGTACAGAAATTTATGCCAGAATATATCTGACAAAGTTGCTTTTAACCAAACTTAGGCCTTCTTAAAGGTGGATACGCTGTAAACTAGTACAACATTAATCCAGTGTCAGTAGCAATGAGACAATTGCACACGTCATCTTTTGGGCTTTTTATACTCCTTAATTGCAGGAGAAAATAAAATTCTCTCACCCTTTGAGCACTGCAATCATTTCAGCAGTTGAGCTGGATCTTTTGAGGGTGATGTGAGCAATAAAACACTGTTGTGATTTGCTTTTAACAGCTCTGATCAAAGTCCCAGTCGGCCTTCTGGCACGGATCTGCTGGGATGGATTTCATAATCTAGGGGCTGTTCATGCTGTGTTTTGTAATTAAGGCATTTAGTAACTGTAATTCTGTGGGTCCTGTATATAATTTTACATGCATTGTTATAATACTTACCATGCTGGTTTGGCATCACTCGTGGTGCATTTTGCAGGCTGTGATTTGCCCTTGCATTGTACAGACCTGCAAGGGGGCAACCTGTCTGGATAGATTCTGACAACAGCCATGTCTGTGCAAAAGATCCATGTAAAAGTGCTAAGATTCACTCTGTTTGACATAATATTTCAACCTTTCAGGAGAAAATAGCTTTCTAGGACCTTCTTGTCATGTAACTGCCTTTGGACTGGATAAGTGCTCTTCAATTCTGTGACTCTCAAGAGACGCTTTCCTGTAGGAAAGTCCCAATATCCCCAAGCTGTCTACTTTAGGCTTAGGTAATTTTATCATGAGTCTTCAAGAAATTATAGAAGAATGACAATCATTTATGTTGGAATGGATGGAACTTGGGAGACTGCCTGTGCCAATCTCCTGCTCAGACCTCCTTAACTTAGATCACATTGCTCATTTGTTTGGCTGGGTTTTGAATATCTTCAAGGATGGAGACTCTACAGTTCCTCTGGATAGGCAGTCTAGTGTTTGTTCATACTGTGGTGACTTTTTTCCCCCTAATGTCTAGCTAGAATTTATTTTGTTGCAACTCATGTCCACTGTTTGAACAAACATGCTGGATGTAAGATTTTCATGCAATGGGACACCAGGCTCCATCTGCTGCATCTGTACTGGTGGAGTTGGAAGTCCTTTAACTGTAGGTCTACTTAGACTATTTGAAGTCTAATTATTGGTCTGAGACCAGCTGTTGGTCTCAGGCTGATAATGTCACTTGTGTCACAGAGCTGCCAAGGTCACTTGAACTGCTTGTCAACTTTTCTAGCATACTGAAGAAGAAGATAGAGGACAGATAAACCATCCCCTTCGTGCCCAATGAGCTCTTTTCAGAACAGCTAAAAGGATTCTTGCCAGCAGCTACTGGTGCTTTGCTGATGTCTGCCCCAAGTTTCATGTCTCACTAAGGAGAGGGGTGCCTTTTGCCAGGGCAGTCATTGCAGCACTTCCTGTGAACAGCAGAAGATATCTCTCTGCACTCACCAAGCTCCAGTGACTGTGCCAGACTGGTGCTCCATGACATGGCACGTTCTCACAGCCCTCTGTCTCTTGCATCAGGTAGTACAGCGTGGGCCATACACCCCATCCCAGCACACACCTCTGTGCAGGGAAGGGAAGGGAACACAACAGTCACAGTCCACCTTCTGCAAATAAAGGGTGTTCTCATCTGCCCTTCTGAGGAGCATCAGGAAGAACATGCTGTCAGATCTATTGCACACACTTCATCTTGCAGATCACTGTAGGGTGGACCTGCCTTCTTGGTGCAGACTTAATTTCAGTATTTTCACCTCAACTAACTGGACATATGGGATCGCTACAGATTCCCCTATACAGCTACAAGTGCAGAGTCTGCAGTCCAGCTGTGTCCAGCTCTAGACATAATTTATATTTTGCTGTGACAGAGTTGGTTTGCAGTTTTTTGGCCTTTAACTTCATTCCTCTTTGTCTTGATGATAAGTGATACAAAACAGGAAACATCCTCATTATGGTAGCATGGCATTAAAAAGTAAATTAAAAAAAAGTGTAGAAAATATTCAGGGGATATGAGAAGGCAGTGCACCAAGAACAACTGCAGTACACTAGGCACAGGGAGACATCACAGCTGAGTAAATGTTCAGTGCCTGTACAGCAATGAGTATACCCAGCAGAGATAACCTTCTTAACCAGAATAAGCTGAGAGTTAGCAGAAAGATTTTAATCTGCTCATCTATAAAGCTCTCAGCCAATAAGGCCTGATCCTGGGCAGCTGCTTCGGCAGGCTCTGGCAGCACAGGCTTTTTTGTACTGAAGGCACAGGATGTCTCTGCTGTTGGGCCTTCTGCAAACTAAAGCATGTCCTTTCTTTCCCAAAACTTCCCAGAAAGGTGATCGTTGTGGGTTGCCCAGGTTGTCTGGAGACACTCTCCTACCTTCAGATCCTTTTAAAAAACTTTCTGGGCAGACATCATTCGAGTCTAATACCATCTGATTTATTTTCATTGCTGAGGACTGAGACAGAGACAGAAATTCTCCTTGATTTCAGACATTCCTGTGTCATAGACCTGTCTTTAAAGATCTGAGAAGGACTCTCCTGCTTCCTTGTCAAACTTCAATCCTCAAAAATGATCAGAGCAATTTTTTTTTTCAGTAAGAAATACATTTTTAGGAATAGGGAATTTTCTCCTCTTACTAACTGTAATGTCTTCTGGCAACAGAGACCATGTAATTGGAGACGGGCTTTCTCGAGCCTGATTTTGTAGATTTTTGGTTTGTTTTCTATTAATCCCATCTCTAACAGAGAACTATATGGCAAATCTAGCAAAAGTAGCTGCCAGAATTTTCTTCTAATTTTTTACTTTAGCTATTGTTTTCCTATCTCTCCCCTTTCCCACTCTCTGTGTCTAAAGTCTCAAGGCTGAGTCGGAAACATAACAGAATCTGAAATAGAGACCAAACCTTATATGTGATTCTCCAGGAGAGATGGACAGTTCCCAGGGCAACAAGGGAACAAGAAAGTCTGAGGACTGTTTTCACTGAAATCCTTCATGTATGAGGGAAGGCAAGAAAAACACCATGGTTGCCCATGTCTTGGCTGGGATTTTAAGCTAAGGCTTCCTGCATACCTCTGAAACACTGAAGACCATTCTGGACATCTTGGCTATGCTGCCAGACCTTGGCTCCTACCTAACTCCTCTGACTTCCAGCATTCTTGGAACACATGCTAACTTCAAGGGTACTTGGTAGGTTGAAAATCCAGCTGCACTTCTGAAGCTCAAACACAGGCTCGGGAATCCAACTTCAGCTTTGATTTTTTTGGAAAAGTATGCCTTCAGTCAACAAAGTGATACAGGGCTTGGCCTGGCTTTCTTTCAAAAGCCAGGAGTGCATTATACAACTCATGCAGTCTCTGCTCTGATGTGAGCCTGCCTTCAGAAGGCTGTGGCTTTCACAGATAAATGGAGCCTTATCTAATTAGTTGCTTATATAATAACAGTCCCCACAGAGTCCTGAACACTGAAAAAATATATCAGAGGTGTAAGGAGGAAATTAAGTCTCATGCTTTGAAATGGAAGAAGGCAATAACAATTCTGGCAATAACTTCTCACTATGTCCCTTCACATAGGCTGTCTTTGTGATCTTTGTTGACCCCTAGGCTGAGCTCTGGAAAGTGCGTGCAGTAGCCCCAGCTCTGCATTTTTTCAGAGGCTGATACCTTCCAGCTTCTCACTTCCCCCTCACAGCAGAAGTGCAGCCCAGCTAAGCCAAACAGCTTCACCTCAGTTTGGAGCAGTCTGTCCCCAGGAGGGAGCCAGGGAGAGATGGATTGCATCCCTTGCACAGCCCCCTCATAGTGGTCTGCCCGATATGGTGCAGGCAGCTGTCTGATCAGATTTAATTGAGCTCACCAAAGACCTCCACAAGCCACTCATTTTAGATGGCAGTCCAAAGGGTGAAGGCTCTCTGTCCTTTTGCAATCCAGTCTGCCATTTAAGAATTTCCCCTTTCTTTAAAGGTCAAAATGAAATAGATATTTCTTTACCACTTTACAGGCAAATGCTTACAAACAAGTAAATAACTGCTCAGTGGCCATTAGGATGAATACAGAATGTGGTAAATATCCTGATAGACAGATGAGCTTTTTAAAATACAGGATTTAGTTTGTAATATGGAAGAGGAAGTGAATTTTTGATTGTTAGATTTGGCAGGAAAGGATCTCTTCAAGTTATTACCTTCTGTGCTGAGTGAGTACTGACATTAGATAGTCAAGCTGCATAACACATAGAGGTTATTCATATTCAGTAAATAAATATGCTTGGAGTTCTCCAGCCCTGGAGTGAAACTGTTCCCTCTGGCTGAAGGAGGCTCCAGCTGCTGCACTGACAGAATGAGCCAGAGGTGAGGTCAAGGTATCGCTTAGGGCCAGCCTGCTCACCATAACAACAAAGACTTCTCCAGGGACAAAAGCCTTTTTTTCCAGAAAAGATTCCTTAAAAAGTATTTAAAAAAAGGAGTCATAGTTTCTGCTCTTAAATGAGTGTGTGTTCCCTCTGTATTTCCAAAGAGATCTGCATATAACTGGATAGTAGCAAGAAAAGCAAGAAACTGGATTTGTTTAGAGCCATCCAGCAGCGTTAAAGGAAAACTAAAAGGTTTTGCATAAATGTGTCAGCAAACCTCTGCCAAAACACAGCCAGAAAGCTGGCAGCCTTTCGGCCAGGCTGTCTCAGATCTCCTAGGATCTTGCATTTTGAAAGAAAGAGGAAATCAAATTGAATTTTTTTAAAAAAACATCTAATGAAATACCTCATTGTGTATACTAATTGGGTAATGCTGACACAAACCTGCCTGGGATATGCTGATACCAGGGTGTCCATAAAGCCATCAAACTGATGGCATGTGCATCCTCTCATGCTGTTTCCACAGCAGATCCTCAGATGAAAGCTTTTTCCCATTCCTCTGCCTTCTTAGCTTATGGAAGGTGATAGAGGCAAATTCAATACTCAGAGTGCACATTCCCTAGTTCTTTCACTTTCTTTCACAAAGGTCACGCTGGAAGACCTTTGTTAATTATTCTTTCCATTTAAAAATGCTTAGTTTCATTCAGTTCTGTATATTGTGGGTCACTTCAGTCAGCCTCTACACTAAACCATATTTATTGCATTCTGCCATATTACAGTTGACTGTACCCTGCCATACCTCATCTTTGCAACAACAATAAAGCCTTAAAATTAAAGCAATTTCATTTTGGTTAGAAAAATGTAATAAGCTCTTGAGTGAGCCTCTGAAAGGTCACAGTTGTTCTAAATAAATATTAAAATCATTGCATGATATTGGTGAATTCTGATGAGAAATCTTTATTAAAAACAGGTCTTAACTTTTAATAAGAGGATCTCCAAGCCTAAGTTTTGAGGGTCTTTGTATATATAGGAGCAAACAAACATGTCATGGGCATATTGCAGCGCTCATTGTGATTCCAAATTCTGAAGTTTTTCACAAACCCTAGTGAAAAAAATATAAATTCTTAATATAATTTAGATCCAAGTATTAAGGTGATTATAAAAGGCAAGAGGAGTTTTTTCATAAGTCTCATTATTAGAAATGTACTGCTACTAGTATTTTCATTCAATGGCACTTAGTTAAGCCAGTCATGGCAGAAGTCCCATGCAGTGTTATATGTAGAAAGTCATAGTCTTGGTCTTCAAGGGCATGTGATGTGCAAAACAAAAGGAAACAGGAAGAGGAGCAGTGTGAAACCTCTTTTCCTCTTTTGGGAGTGGAAGCACCATCTTGCTGCATGACCATCTTTCCTCAGATTGTTTATTCTGGGTAGTTTGTGGGAAAAGCACACTTTGAGATGGGTGAGTGAAAGTAGCTTTCATGAATGATGAAAGAGATTTTTCTGATGGTAAGGGGACAAGTAAGGCAGGCAAACACAGGCTCATGGGAGAAGTGGAGATTCAGGTGACTAAGGATGCTCCTGGTGATGGAGTGACAGTAACCTTTAAATATGATGACAAGACAGGAATTGTATCCCAAGGGGGTTTGAGAGGTAGGACAAAAAGTTTGATGTGGTAGAAGGTGAAATTTTAAGCTGAAGTTCAGTGTAATAGGCCCCAAACTATTGAAACACTGTATTGTTTTAAGAATATAACAAGAGCTCAAAGCTTTTCTTTCCAAGTAGCATTTATTTTTTTTTGCATATCTTTGAACTTCCACAGTGAAGTTACCATCCCTCAGCTTCTCTGCTAGGTTGCAAGCAATTAATTTCTTCTTCTTACAGCAATCCCATGGATTTCATGCAGGTCCCTGTGCTAGGTGGTGCTGGGCATGCTGGTGGCACTCCAGTGATGAGCTGGCTATTCAGGGTGGCTTGACAAGCTTCAAAATGTTGTGCCTCCTTGCCCTTCTTTGATTCATTGTACCAGAAATGTCTTATGCTCAGGTTTTATTTTGTTTATTATTTCATTGTCAATTTCTATTCAGCAACCTCACATGCTTCCCATTGAAACTGCTTCTTGTCTTTCACTTTTCTTCACTCAGAACAGTGTTTAAAGGACAGCTTTGGTTATCTTCCTTTTGTGATATCCTTCCTGCTCCTGCCATAGTTTAAGTTGTAGTACAGTTTACACAGTATGATGAGGGTTATCATTTGGGTGATTAAATCACTGTGTTTAAATATCCTGTTTGAGCTTGTTGCCATTGGAACAAACCGTGGTTGCTGACATTTCCACAATGGATCCTGCAAATTTGACTAGTCCTCTTGCTTTTCTGATCTTCTCAGCCTGTGGACTGTGGATTATGTGTTCAGAACTTGGATTTTGTTGCAGGTGAAATAAGGACATTATTTTGTCTCTCACAGCCTTTCAGAAATGAGAAATGCTGTTGAAAAAGCTTTGCCTTGCAGGGGTTTATGGCATGGAATGATTGGCATACAAGCTATGGAACATGTTATGCAGTACATGCCATTACCTGCTCCATGACTTAAATTAGAGAATGGAAATCAGTCTTGTAATCACCCCCTGATTATGCTATTTGCTGTTGTTATGTGCTGAAGGAGGAGGGCATCTGCTGCTTCTTTTTAAACACTTGTTAATGAAGCAAGCCTTCCTGCCAAGAAGATAAGTGAAGGACTCTTGTATCCCAGCAAAAGAGAACTGGACTGGGAGATGTATCTAAGGTTCCTGAGAGGTGTGAAATCTTCCTGAAGAAGGGTGGAGGACTGTATCTCTATGGCCAGCCCCCTGGGGAAGGGACTGTCTTCCACCCTCTCACAATTCAGAGGAGCCTTCATCTGCTTTGCAGCCCTTCTTCTGCAGAGAGTTGTTGCTGAAATGGCGAACATTGAACCCATCAGCACCTGTCTCCTGCAGCCTTTGGCTACCTTGCTGTTTGTCCTCATTAAAGAACCTTTGTATTTTGATTTTCTTGCTCTACTTCTGTCTCTCAGGAGAGCCCTTTGACTTGTAGTAGTAATTTACTGGGACTTGGGGCCTACTTAGTTGAAATAACAAAGCTGATGCTTCCTTCTTTGTACTTGCAGTGGTAGCCCAGGAATCTGACAAGGAGGAATGAACCATCCAGCTTCAATCTGCATGTTTTTTCTGGGCAAGGGAATGTGACAGTCCCACTGTTTGCAACTGAGCCTCTCCTTGGAGCATTAATAATTTTTTGGGATTTCACTTTAAAAAATAATGAAATAATGGCAAGCTAGAATATCCAAGTAACTTCTAAATTAGTATAATTCATGCTAAGTATATCAGCACTAAGCCAAAAATCAAAAATCTTGGACAACAGATCATTCAGCTAGTTGATGTATATTCATTAATTGTTATGGGAGTGGAGAGGAAACAATGAACAAATGGATGGGAATTCTTTTCAGTTTATGTATACAAACATAAAAATGGGACTGGTTTTGTTTAATTGTTAAATTCCAGAGTTGTTTTGGTTTGGGTTTTTTTCCAAAATCATACTCTTAGTCAGGGCAAACAGTTGGAGAAACAATAGCTAATTTAATTTATCATCTTTTGCATGCACAGCTGTGGATGGGAAGGAAGGCTCTGTTTAGGCATCAAAAATCTTCTTGATTCAGCCTTGCTAGCTTTAAGCCATTTTAAGAAGCATGCATGGTTACTAATCTTTGTGTAAGAAAATTCAAAGCTCCTCGAAAGCTGGAAATGTTGAGTTCACAGCTCAAAGTCTGTTCCAACTTGGGGGCTGGTTCCCTGTGTGTTGTCCTCTCTGTTGCTTAGCACTGCTTGTCTTTCACAACATTTAATCACAGGCTTGCAAGACCATACAGAGAGTGGGCTACAAATAGCAACTTGCAGGGGAATAGTCTCAAGGATTTTCCTCTCCTTTCTGACAGCTGTCATTGAACAGTGACACAAACTTTTTGTTTATCTCCCATGAGCTGTAAAATAAAGCCACCCAATTATATGCCTTTCTGAGTGTTGTTTTACTACTAATCTTGGGTTAAGGGATAAAGGGACAAAAAATGAGTACTGTGTGATTTGTTACCCATTGATGTCTCATCTTGTGTTTATACTCTTAACTTGAAGTTTGCCATAAATCATTGAACACACGTGAACTCGGTGAAGTGCAGATACTAACATATGAGCCAGCCACCAAACAAGCTGTACCAGTGCATGCATGCCTAGAAGTGCTGGTGGCTTGTTCTCTATTCTTTCACAATGGTTCTATGCAGGAAAGTGTGAGAGGAGAGAATGGGAGTGATTCCTATTTCTACAGCCTTTCTTTTTGGGATGTTGCAGGAGGATACCCTTCCAGAGGTTTCCATGACAGGGGAACTGGAACTAAATAATCTTTAAGGAGAGACTTCTAATCCAAGCCATTCTATGAGTCAATGATTCTACGAAAGATCATGTGTCTAAACATCTCCCAGCCATGTCAGTTGTGAGTACAACACCCTTCAGACAGGCATCAGAGAGAATAGAGGGAAGGGGAAATGGGTTTGTGAAGGGGGCATCACCATTTCTGATACAGACCATCAGGATTACCAGAAAACTGTGGAGACAGAAGGAAAGGAAGTACATATGTAGGCCATGATAAGAAGTCCTCAAATGCACTAGCCTGCAACACAGTAGAAATAGTGGTAAAAAAAAATGAGTGAGGGGCCAGTTTATGTGCTGAGGATCAATGATGAGAGAAACACAAGTGTGAATTTCCTGCTGCTTTTTTGCTGCTTTTAATATTACTGAAGTGACTTGCGTGCTGCCACAGAAAGAGACATTCAGTTTATAAGGAGCAAAAACTACAAGCTCAGTCATACTTAGGATTTTACAACTGTGTGCTTTGGAAAGTAGGCACTACACCAGCTAAAAATTGCACCTTGCTAAAGGTTGAGTGAAATAAATGCTGAAGTGAGTACTTAAGCCTGAAAATCCAAGTCAAGGTTGAGATCACTGATTGTGCAGTCTGCAGGTTGCTTGGTCTGAGCTTGTTTCACTTTAGAGCCTACCTTTGTTAGCCAGAATTACTGAACATGAACAAAAGAAAGTAGTTGTGTTGTATATGAGAAAACTGACAAGAATTGAAAGGTTGAGTGGGGGAATTGCGGATTTTCTTTCAAACAATTTTCACTGTAAGGGGAGCCCTTTGGAAAAACAAAACAAAGCAAAACAAAAACTACAAAACCCTTGCCATTTGGGGATTTTTTTTTTTTTTACATCCTAGAGTGTATTTCTGCTAAAAAGATTCCCAGGCCTGTGTCTACATATCTTTTCAGTCATATTAACCCAGGCTCTATAGAGGAACAGATCAGTTCTTTCTTGTTTTATAATTGTGGTTTCCTTTTAAATTGTTTTAATCTGCTTTTTTGTGTAAAGAGAACTACCTTTTCTTTTCACCCAGAGAATGGCAGCATGGTTTAAGGAAGCAGGAAGACAGAATACCATATTCCAGTGTAATGCATCCATTGGCAAGGGACAGGAGTCAAAAGTTTTGCCCTGAGATTTAAAAACCAAAGTGAAGAGAATCCAAGCCCTGAGCACTGTAGGTGACCTGACTTTTGCTTTATGTCCTCTCCGCAGTGCCAGCTGAGCCACTGTGCTCAGGAGCATCCCTTTGCCTCCCTGCTCAGTGAGCCCTTCTTGATGCACCAAATTTATTTGCCCTTCTTGTGGCAGGGGTTGTGGAGGCGCCCTGGGAGAAGATTGCTGTAGGCATAACAACTCTTCAGGGCAAGCAGGTTTCCAGACCATGTGCAGGGAGAGATAATTTTAATTGTCATGTGCAACCCTGTAAGTAAAATGGGTTTGCCCTGCTGGCAATGCTTGGTGCATGGAGGAAGCCAGGTAGGAGGAACCTGTCTCCAAGTGCCTGTATTCCCTAGGTATCTTCAGGTATTCAGAACCTTCTCTTCACAGTTTTCCCTTTACTCTGATGCAAAAGTATCTAGACAGCCAAAAAATTTCAAGGACTGTCTGCACAAGGCTCTGTGTGTGTAGAGTTCATTCTCACAAAGAGAAAAACCATACTTCAGAATTACTGTGTGCTCACATTGCCCTATACCAATATTCAAAATGGGGATTGTTTGGGAGTTTTTCCCTGGAGCTCTATACCCTTGTGCTAGTATTTGCTACTTACCAAACAAAGCACCGTTTTCTTCTGGGCAATTGCTGTCAGAAGGAAACCCAAACCTTAAAAGTTTGGTTTGAAATGTTGCTGGGTGTATTGGGGTGTGTGTGTGTGCATTTTCAATACATGCTGCTGTACCTGAAATCTTGTGTCCTAGAACAGTTTGTTGAAAGGACAAACCTGAAAAGAAGAGAGGAAAGATAATTTCCCTGCATTATTTTAGAGAAACTGGGTGTCCAAGAATTCCAAGAATTTAAGGACTGGTCCAAGAAAACGGACTGGTCCAAAGCACTGTGTCTATGTGCTTACTTTACTGGGGTCTCAGCAATATCTGTCAGCATCTTAAATGAAGTTGGTGATCTCTGGAAGAGAATTTTACTTATAGAAGAATCTCTTTGGTACATGTGAGTCCGTATCTTCCTTTCCCAAAGACTTGTGTGACTCATTGGTTTGAGGAGCCTGGGGTCCATATGAAGTCTGGGACTGAGTGGTTGATGGGGACCCATCAGATGTCCTGGCCAGGTATGACACGTGTTCCAGCTGGTTGTGTGACACTCTCAAGGATATTTGAATACTTCCCTGGCTGTTCCTGGTTTGATACTATCTCATATCCACAGTTATCACAGTTATCCATATCTTCAATCAGTCATTGCATTTTCACCTTCATGTCATCTTGGCTTAGCTAAAATATAGTTAAAACCTTCTAGACCAATATTCTCTTTTGACTTTACCTATTTGATCCTGGACTCTGGTTTATATTTAACTAAGTTATAATTTAAGTTCAACTTTTTGCCATCTAGAAGGTGCCTCCTGCAATACAGTTTTTCTACTCTACCTGTCACCTCCTGAGACAATCTTTATAAAATAACTCAGTATTTTTTTGTTCTGGCAGCTAGTGGATATAGTAACAATGTAAGTTGCTTTCACACATTTTCTGTGTAAAATGGACAGATTATGTAGTCTGTGGAGAACAATTTGAATAGGTTTATATCTAACAAACTGTAATCTGTGGACAGTTTAAATAGGTTTGTGAAAAGCACATGAGGATGTACATTTAAAGTGGAGCCAAATAAAGCTAAAACTTCTGGTTTAAAAAACAATTTACCTTTGCTGCTTAAAGAAACAATTTACTCTGGCTGCCATGTACTTATACTAATTTATCTATTAAAACACAGATTAAAAATAATGTTATTAGAGCCTTAGTTGTCTTGATATTTTTACTTATGGTCAGAGGCAATTATTATTGCATCTGATAAATATCATGTTTGTATCTCGGTATTGAAGAGCCCTGTATTCATACAAGTTCTTTTCAGGGAGAAGAATAAAATAAGCAAAAATCTGAAATGCTTTATTTTTCATTCAGTTGCATCACTGGCATTTAGACCAATGCCTTAAGCTTATCTCAAAGTCACTTTTATTAAAGTCACTTTCAAGCTCACCCTAATAAATGTCAGTTGTATTATTTATGCTCCTTCTGAAGCAAAAGTTAGTTGTGATGGTCATGAAAGTTGTATAGGTCTGGGAGCATAAGCCAAAACTTTATGTAGTTATCATTTTATATATATAGCAACAGCTATGATAAGGTTTACTTTTGAAGGGGACTTTAAAAAAGTCTGAAAATTAAATTTCACACAGAAAATCTTGCCATAAATAAGAAAAACATTTGTCCTTGTCTTTCTTTGTTAGAGAGACCTTTCCAGCCACTGCTTTTTTCCTCTTGCAACTCTTTTTTCCCCTCTGCTGCACTATTAGCAATGCAATGCAGAGAGATACTCTACAGATGACTAGAGGGTTTTTGTTGTCAGGTATGAGTCCCCAGGGTGCACATTTCCAGGCTTTCGCAGCACTGCCAAGGACAGTGGTTTCTTTGCTTTTCCGACAGCCCCAGCAGGGGCACAATGTGGTGCTGGTTTCCTGGGCGTGTGCCAAGAGGGAGTGGAGTCACCCGGGTTCAGAGCCCCGGGCAGCAGCTGACCCCAGGCCAGCTTGTCCTTGCTCTCTCTGCGAGCCAGCCCTCGGTTATGTGCTTAGCTGCCCTCCGAGTGCTGTTTGTACAAGGCTTTGCATGTGTTTGATACCGAATTTGAGGAGCAGCCCTGAGCTTTTCCGAGGAAATCAGAGAGCCTTTGCAGAGCTCCCAGTGCTGGGCTGGCTTTCCAGCCTCTCAGCCGGGAGAAGCATCCTTGCTCCCCTGCCAGGGCCAGCCCAGGTGGGCTTTGCTGGAGGAGTCCTTTGATATCTTGGTTGTAAAGAACATATTAAACCTGCTGAGAGGGAGGAGCTTTTTGCCCGTGGGTCTGCGGCAAACTGGTTAAGTCTTTAAGTTCATGTGTAACATACCAGGACGACTGGTTTTCACTGAGACTGGATTTAAGTAATGTATGTATGCAAATCCAAACTTTTGCAGAAAGTTCCTGTTATGTCAAAGGTGACTAGCTTGATTAGAAGAGGGGAACAGCTTTAAATCACCTTCCTATCCTCAAACAAACAGTAAGTAAATTCTCTGAGTCTCAGCTCCTTATACAAATAACCATGCATCATATCAGCCATACATAACACCTGCTACTTATGTTCCCTCTAACCACAGGAATGCAGAAAGGAGAACTTACAGCAAAAAGCACTCCTTCTAATAAAAAAGCAGGGTCAGTTTGAAGACAGTGTGCTTCAAAATCCATGAGAGAGACAAACCTGATCTGCTTCTTTTTGTCACAAAATAACATTATAAGTCACTCCAGTGTGGAAGGTGCCTTGTCCAGTCAGATGCTGTGATGCTTCACCACCAGGAAGGCTTTGAATGGATGGCACAGTGGGTGTGGGGGGAGGGGACCTGCCCCAGCTCAGTAATGAATGACTCACAGTTTGGGCTGGAGTCCAGAGGGTGAAAGTCTGAGCAGGTCAGGTTGTTGCTTCCTGGTCTCCATGGCTGGTTTTTCTGTTACAAAAATGAAGTCTGTTGGCAGGCACAGGAAAGAAAATGTGCACTGCTTGGTGCCACACTTTCCTTACTCTGGATCAATGTGTGAGTGTCCCCGAGTCCTCTCATAAAAATGCCATACAGCTGTAAAATGAGCACATGCATAAAAAATAGACCGACAACTTTAGAGTTTTACTAGTGATAGTAAAAGAGGGAAAGGTTTCATTTCATATAAAGACAGACCAGAAAAGACCTGCTTAGGCTGCCACTTCTGTTTAGCCAAGTGTAAATTGGCAAACTTCAGCCTCTGAAAGATTTGTAAGTCATTACCAGAGTGAAGATACAGCACTGACCACAGACTTGCACTCAGGTCTGTTCCTCATATGTGTACTTTATGTACAACTCCCCAAATGACTCCATTCACGGCCCTGAGGCCTAAAATTGGAGTAATCAGATATGAGGTTTTGTGCTTGTCAGCCTGGCCTCCCCCAGCTGAGCCTTGAAGTAAATACATTGGATTTCTGTACATTTGTGAATTCCAGAAGAGAGACAGCCAGCCGCCAGCTGTAAATGTAGGAAATTACTTATCCCTAAGATGGTAACAAGACAAACTGGCAGCTTTTTTTTTTCTTGCAGGATTATCTATCCTCATCTATCACATCTCACACTTGAGAATTAAATTAACAGTTTTCCATGTCAACGGAGTTTTCATTGCCCAAATTCAGTGCTGATCAGAAAGAACCAAGGGAAATGTTTGCACACATGGTACCTTGGAAACAAAACAAAGGAACCTGACCTGCTTGTGCAAGGCGTGAAACCAGATACTACAGGGAGGGCAGAGACATGGTGGAGCAGCTAACGTCACTAGAATACACATATTCAAGGGGAGGCATTGCTAATGGAGGTATAATCAAAGTGACATTCATGGCTGTCAATGAACTTCAGGGATCTGAGAGTGGAAGGAGCAATAGATGTTGTAGTTAATTGAAAGTTCATTCTGGTCCAAATACTTTTGAGGAAGAAAGTGAAACCTGTGTTGGAATAGTGCTGAAAACTGGCTAAAGCACTTCCTTTCCTCTCTCAGCCGTCACATAACTCAACCAGCAGCCTTAAAGCTTCCTTAGCCACCATGCTATCTTCTTTCTCTTTTCTTGCCTCATGAACTGATCTTTTGAACTGACCTCATCTTTTCAGGACTCTAACTGGATTTCTCCGTGCCTTTCACTGGCCAGACCGAGCTACCTCTCATTACAGTCTGCGGATTATAAATATTGCATTGATAAGCTTCTCTTTTTGTTTGCACCATGTTTGAGTCATCTGGCAGCATGTGCCTTTCCTTTAGTTGGTGTAATTGTCCACTTTGTTCAAAAATATGCCTGACCTTTATATTTCATTGAGACAAATCTTGGGAGGCAGCTTTAGAGAGAACAAGATGTTGTCTCTGCCTAATATGAAACGTTTTCCTTGTGAGAGCAGCAAGGCCTGGCTCTTACTGGAGGGCCTTATTGCCACCTTCCCAGTGATCCTCCAAGCACCCTTCCCTCTCCACCTCACTGCCAGCACTGGTTTGGGGTCTTATCATGCATGTCCAGATGTGCCTCGAGCCCTGCGAGGGAGTCTCCTGCAAGGGCTGCCATGGAAGGAGCATGGTCATCACCTTGGGCAAGTTCCACAGCCTTCCCTGTGCTCCATGGTCCTCCAGACAGCAAAGAGCTGAGATGATGAGGATCACAGTATCTTGCCTCATGGATAAACTGAGGAATTTTATCCCAGAAATGATATGCTTTTTTATGGTTGTAGGAAGTCTCAGGTAATATGATGGGGTAGAAGAAGCATTTTTTTTTTTAAATTTAAAGTCTTCCAGACTCAGAATAACTGAGGGATTAAGACATCCTAAACATATATCCCTGGGAGATTATACAGGCTGATAATGGTCAAATCCTTCTTGTCTGGAATCACATATGACTTTATATCCAATGTAGCTCATTTGCCCTTACACTCTCTGTAAGTCTCTGACGTACAAAAGTTATTTGCCAAGCTCCACATCCATGTGGCAGGACCCTTTCTTAGATCCAAGACTCACCAAGACATGCTTTCTGTGTCGGTTTAAGAAAGCCCATACAATTTTTTTAAAATTTAGATTATATTGCTGTAATTGGAGGTTCAGGATTTAAAAGAGAAATGGACCAAATACACTACTCACATAATATTAGAGAACATAAAATTTCTAGGAGGTAAGCCAGGAGGTCAGTAAGAACCAAGGAGCACTCTATGTTTTGAAGAATAGTAATGTGATTGCAAGTGTCTGTATGATGCAGGGCAAACGAGTAGGTTTAAAATGTCTATGTGTAGATTGAATTGAGATGAATCACTGTCATTTTCAAGGACAGCATGTCTCTGGTGTGGAAGAAGCCAGCCAGGACATTCAAATGCAAAAATGTAGGACTTTGTGTATTCAATTCTTCTCTCCACCAGGAACTCCTCTGCAGGGTGCCTTTTATGTCTCAGATGTAGAGATGAAATGGAATTAAAAGGTCAAAATATTCATCAGTTTCACAAACAACAGCCCAGTGCTCATCTTTCTTGCAATGGCCTCATGGAGAGCTTCCCAACCCAACCTTGATGTAGCAAGCTGAAGAGCCTGGAAAGGTGGGTAAAACATCAGATGCTTAGGTTGTGCTAAGCTGTGTGCTTCTCTGCCTATGGTAGGGCCAAGATCTGTTTTGTGTTGGATATGGAGGTGTGAGGGGAACTGGGGGCTGTAGGTGAGTAAATTAGGGAGAAAGAGGTAACTGTGAACACCTTGATCTGCTGTGAGTGAGAACTGCAGAAGTATGCTTAAACAACCCCTATCTCAATCTCTGCTTAAAATGTCTTGGTCAGTCTCTAATTGCTCTCTTGCCTCAGCACAAGGCATCCTGCTCGAGAGAGGCTGTGAAACCAGAGCACTGCTCAGGGCTCCGCTGCTGCTTCTGTACTCCCCCAGTCACATTAAGGACTAAGAGGTGTTACTGCTCTCTGAGCAGGTCTTCCTGCTACATATGATAGATTAAGTCAAAATGGAATTGCTAACTTGGCTTCATCTGCCAACAACTGTGAATGAAGCTGATCAGAGAGTTACAATTCCTCTACAGACAGGATCTGGCAAGAATTGATCATTAGCTCAGTTTTTCCCTCGTCAGTAAACTTAGAGGTGCGTCCCACCAGACCCCCTCTGTCACAGCTCCTGCTGAGAGCTCACATGGCAGCTGTGGTTTGGCTGCTGTGCCATCAGTATGCTGGTGACATTCTGCTCCGTGACTTTTTTAAGCAGATCCAGATGGTATAATTTCCCTTTTTTTCCTGAACCTGGCCAAGACAGATGTCTGGATGAGAATCAGCTGGGAAACAGCCTGGCAAGAGGAGGTGTGGGGTGCAAGGTGTGAGGAGATGAACAAGACAAGCAACCCAAGTTGCAGTCACAATTTGTGACTGCACTGTCACAGCCCAACTGTGACCACCTTTGCCAATGAGTTTGGCCATTTTTTAGTTTTTACCAGAATCTGCTGGCTTTTGGATTCCCAGCTAATGAACATTCCAGGCAGTATTTTCCTACACAACAGCTCAAGCAACAGGAGGATTTTTCTTGGTCTCATTTTCAGGTTAGAGTATTGCAAGGTGCTGTCCTGGCAGCTGCTTGTGACAAGCCTGGTGAGGCTTCCTCTAGGAGAGAATCCAGGGGCTGATGAGGGCATCAGCAATATCTCATTTATTTCTAGCTGCTTCTGGAATCTGTTCTACCTAGTCTACCTCATCAACTTTGTTATGACATTTGGGCAGCTCCCAGTTACCAATTTGAAGTGCTTACCAACCTAAGTTTCGGGTACGGAAATAATCATAGCAGACTTTTTACTTTTCTACAGAGAGCTTGGATTTGGCACCACCACCTTATTTCCTCATTTTTATTTTTTTTTAAATATTTGGAAACTCAGAGTTTCTGCTTAAACATTCCAAAATAGTTTGAATTAATTTTTGTCTTTGTGGAGATCTCATCTGAAGAAGACAAACATTCAAAAACCAACAAATTGGTTTTTTGAGATGAAATTATATCTTGATAGATATACAGAATTAAGGTTTTCCTGAGCAAGTAGGCATTTGAACCAAAAGAATAATGATTTACAGCATGAGTCAGCTGAGATGGTGATTAACAAACACCTCCAGTGCGAGAGAATGTTCATACTCTTGAGCTCTGAATTGCCTAAATACCTAAAGGATATTGAAGAAGATGAGATGATTATCTTCCCTCAATGAGCATTTTCAAGAGCCACTGGTAGAGTATTTAATTTCAAAGGAATACCTCCAATCTGTACCTTTTTTCTGGTGGCCCAGTACTGTTTACCTTATGAAGACAGATATTTTAGATCACACTTTTGATCCATTGTTGATGAACACTAGCTGGTAGGTTAGATCAACGTATAAAGAGGAGTTTGCTGCATTGGGGCTTAACAAGGTGGTGTAGGACAATCTATTTATTCAATTTATAGTGCTAGAAACACACAGTAGCTACCAGCTTGTTCTGACTATAAATAATATGTAGTTGTCACTGCCAGTACTGAGGGAACCTGAGCGATGGGAACCTCTATTTATTTGCAGTTTTGGCTTCCTTCATGCATCACTGAAAGTGGAAATGAAACACAGTGAAAAAAAAAAAAAGATGAAAACTCTCCTATAGGCTTCAGTGGAGCTTTAACATATTGCAAGAAGTTCCTGCAGGGATTTTCCATCTGCCTTCACCCACTAGGTTACAGGAGCTTATCCACCCACAACAGCCACTGAGAAATGTTTTCAAAATGAAAATCTTCCCTGAGCATTAGACCTTGCTAGAGATTAACTTTATACTAAGATTTTTAGAATTTGGGATGTTTGGTCTCCTAACTTGCAATCTTAATAAATTATTTTGATTTTCTGTGCATTGTTTCCTCTCCCTCCCACCAGTAAAAAGCAAGGAGTGGTTTTCACAACCATTTAAGAATGGATGCAATGTACTATAAAGTATACACTTCTAAATAGTACATTTTGAATCAAATAAGTTTTTCCTTCTTCTCTTCCACACTTTTGTACTGGTTACACTTTGTAGCTGCTTGACCGTTTCCTTCACCATGCCTTCCATAATGAATTCAGCTTCATCTGGCCTTTGTGCAACACTATATTTATAATATATATTTCCTTATAGACCTCCAAACAGCTGGAGGTGTCTGAATGAACACTTCTGTTGCAGGCCCAGGGGCTGCTTTTATCATTTGGAAAAAACCTCAGCCTGCAGTTCAAAGTCCCAAATGGTGTATTCTCAGAGCATCCTGGTGTTTACAGAATGATGGTGAAAGGAGCAGAGATGTTTAATAAGATAAAAATGCTTGAGACTTTGGAGCAAAAATAGTCATTGTAAGGTTGAGGGGCAGAAAAAGGCCTGTGCTGTATTTGTAGCTTTTCATGTAAACCTACTGACATTCTGCAGGGAGGCAAATTTCTTCCATGTAGCTCTGCTGGTAGATTTTCAGGATCTGTGTTTTCAGTGACTCCTGCGAAACTCATACAAACACGCAGGAAAGGTTTTAAAATTAGTAATACAAGCATTGGCAAATAGTTGTAGATGAAATCAACTACTGCTGTCTGTAATAATCTCAGGCTCTATCCTCATGGCCTCCACAGCACAATACCCTGCAGAGATGTACCTGCCAGGACTCATACAAGCTTTATCTTGCTCATAAAACTAGCATAGGAAGCATGGCTAAAATGACCTCCCTGTTGCTTTACATGTCCATTTATGAGCCTAAAACATATTCACAACGACCATTGTCTGCATTCTGTCCCTTCTTGCCCTAGCCAGATGTTTCTGTAACCTGCTCGGCTGCTGTGAGAGATGGAGGAGCCAAGTGGGAATTCTCAGTTCTGGTGTCAACTGGAGGTTGGCGTCACTCATTGTTGCACAGCCCTGCCCTTTTGTGAGAAGTCAGTCGGCTTCACTGACAGCTGATCTGGAGCCAAGACACCAAAAGGTTAAGTCACAGCTTCTCTGTGCCTGCTGCTTCTCAGTTTCCCATGGCATGGGGAGGGATGATCCCGCGGTCCCAGTTTACCCTCTTGAGTCCTTCCTGAGCATTTGCTTGGCTGCAGCGCTCTACCATATTAGGAGTGTATGGAGCAAAGCCCAGGAGCCTGGATCAGGAACTCTCCTGTCAATCTAAAGAGCTGCTGCTATATTTAGTAACAGACACATGGGAATAGCAGCTTAAATGTGGGAGGGGGCTGCTGGAATGCCAAAATACGTTTGAATCCACTTCACTCTCGATGGAAACTCTCAGACTGTGCTATCTTTAGAGGGTCTTGTACAGAAATAAATTAAATTTCCCTATTTTTTTTTCAATAAAAAGCAACTTAGCTGCCCTATTTCTCCACCACAATAGTTCTGATGAATACAAATTACAGCAGAGCAAAATAAAGCCCTTGTTAAATGTTTATTTATCCTCTTGTTTCAGTTGCATGTAAATTAATCACAAAAGTGTATTGCATTTAAATGCAATTATGGCAGCCATTATAATGTAAACAACTTAGTTGTGGAGGTTGTTTTTTCTTTTTCCTTATTTTCATGTAATCATGAAGATAAGCAAAAGATGCACCTTGTGTTTGGAATGCCCAAATAGGAAAGTGAGATAGTACTGTTAGGAGCAGGAAGATTTTCATTTGCAATTAGCACACTTTCCTCACTGTAAACAAATGATCCCACTTATATCTAGTGACCACAGAACAAGAGATACCCTCCTAATTATTGAATTCATAAAGGATTTAGTGTGGCTGATGCATCTGATGAACAACACTTTAACATAAATGTACAGTTTTCTTCACCCAGAAAAGCAGGTTTCTGGGTTTTCAGCAAAGAGCAGTTTTGTGGTTTTCTGTCCATTGTCTACCTAGGCTGAGTGCTGTCTTGGGAAGGTCAAGTGACTCCTCTATGGTCTGATACTGAGTCAATAGCTAAACATGGAAACAGCACTCCCCTATTTCCCACTCATCTACAAGTCACTTGTCTACATAATCCCTAGGAAAAAATTGTGGCACCAATTCGCCATCAGGAAGGCTGAGGGAGGAAAGACAGTTCAATCCCCTTGCAGAAATTTATTTCCTGAGTGCATCCGGGGAAAGGTAGAGGTTTGGCACTAAACAACCCATGGAGGGGTTGATTTTTTTTATTTATTTCTTTTTTAATTAGGAAAAAAGGAGAATGTTGGAGCTTTGTGATCCTGCTGTGGGTTTTGAAAGCCTGAACCTGAAGCCATTGCCCTGGCTCTCTGCAGCACGGCAGTGTTACACCCATTCTGCTACAGCTTCACTCTCCAGCCCTGCAGGCAGTGGCAGAGCCTGGAAAACCTGATGCAGCTCAAGGCAAATATTGTTCCTTTTTTTTTCTTCTGGGGCTGTCAGATTCTCTGTACACATGAATATGAGTGGACACTCTCTCCAAAAAAACCTATCTGCCTTTGGTCTTGCATTAGTGTAGTGCTATCTAGCAGCTCCAGCATGCAAGGTCCTTGGTGGATACATAGAGATTAATGTGGTTTTATATTTTGAACGTATACAAACATATCCACATATGTGCTTGCTTTATAGCCACTAGTGATCTTTGATAAGATTTGCCTATTTTTCTGTTTTCTTCATTCTCCATTAAAAAAACCCAAAACCTCTTAATGAGCATATGATTTGGTATCAGTATTGTCTGAGCAGTATTTCCATGATGTTGTTGTGACCCAAGCCTGTGATGCCAAGAAGCACTCCTGTTCAGCCTCCTGCAAGCAGAAATGTACAGCCCGGGTTATGTAATGCATGAAAGCCTGCCTGAGGCATACAGAATTAAAGTAATTTGGAAATGACTGGAAGTTATGGTACTTCCCATCCACTCTTGGAAGTGCAATGATTAACTACCAGGTCCAGAACCACCACAGGAGACATTCCTGCTTTTTTATGGGACTCTCTTTGTCCCTCTACTTACAACAGATGCTCCAGCTCTATGATAGAAAACTGGTTTTTTTCTAATGTGAATTCCTTTCTCTGATTTACTCCACTGCTTGACCAGCATTTCATGTGCATACTGCTATATCAGCATGGAGTTTTTTCTAAAAACCAGAAGGTAAATACAGCAAAACAATGAGGAGACATCACTTCAAAGGGAGTTACCTCAATGCTGGCCTTTGACTCAGTGTAAGTCAGTATCTAAGGAGTTTCATTAATATTTCATCTTACTTATGAGAAGTCATCCACTTTCTTTCTGTCTGAGCTGCTGTTGAGCAATATAGCAAAGAAAATGATGCTTTTTTCTATTAATTAGGGGATTTTTTCCAAATCACACAGCACTCTGTGAATAACCGGATGCATATTGTGTGTACAGATAAACAATCAATTAGTACAGTGTGTAAATATGCAATATATACCCAGAGAGTGTCCTGAAATTTTTCATACTGTTGCCAAAGGAGCGTGTCTCTGTCTGGAATACAAACATCATCAACTGACACAGGGAATCTGGGGATTCTGGATCACCCTGCCTCAAAATAGAGGCTGTGATGCACTAAAGCATTCAATAAACCCTGTCCTCTCCATCCACAGGTCCCCAACACGTGCGTCATGGTAGGCAAGCAGGTGTTTATCTTTGGCTTATGGTAATTTAGCAAGTATCAAATACAGTTGTTAACAGCCAGACCTCTAGAATGAATGCACACCAGGGGTAGGGAGTGGGTGGATGTAGAGGGTTAGTCATGCCACCAGCTTACATCCTGGGTCTTTGAGGTCCAGGAATAATTAGTAGCTCTCATCCATGGGTGTGTATCACTGGGATGCACTTGTACACTCTGTGTCAGGGTTCACTGCTGCTCAACAGGTACCTCCCCACAATGGGGGCTCACCCTTTGGCGTCAACAGATCTGGGGAGATGGATGGGTCCTGAGTAAGCCATCTCTGGCAGGACACAGTGCCACATAGAGGATTAGCACAGCTATATTCAGTGCAGTGAAGGGCAGATATACAGGTGCAGCCCCTTCTCTTCACCTCCTCTGTACTGCAGACGATTTTAAAACCGTGTCTGAATGCAGCTAGTATGCACTATAAGAAACAAATGCTTAAAATAACCTTAAAGCAAGGAGCAAATCACTTTGTGAAGGAAATCACTCTGGATAAGCATCTTTCTGTTTTCCTGTGACTGGGTCATTCTGCTTAGCTCACTGTTGGTGTCCCATATCTGTTGATTGCCTGTAAACACAAAGGGATAGAATGATGAACATTTCTAGCCATCATGTTAAGCTGACTTTCAAAATAACTGTGTTGATCTACCTGACTGAACATAACAATCTACCTGACATAACATAACAGAGGCATAACAATTTCCTGAGCAGGAAAACCCTTAAGCTGGCACAGGATGATTTACTAGTTCGGAGGCCTTGATCAGTGGGATATGAAAATTAGGAAGGGATGTTTCAGTGGTGTTAGAAATGTTTCCTTCCTTTGTCACCGTTCAGCTGTCCTTTTCCTCAGAGTATTGACTTAAAAGAACAGAAATTGCACTGTTCAGAGGCATTTGTTTGTGTCAGTTATCCAGTTGTGCTTCTCATCTCCATTTGCATTGTCTGGGTTCCTGTATCACTTCCACTGATATTATCTATACTGGTAAATGAACAAATGCAATCACAATTTCCATTTCTCTCCCAAGGAAATAAAATCTAAAATTTCTCCCTTTGTCTGATGACTGCCAATGGAAGAACTGTTTGAAAGGGCCATCCTGAATAATGCTCACTGCCACTTCAGACAGGAATGCCTCTTAGCTTTGAGAGAATTTTATATCACTGATCGTTCTCCTCTATGACTTCTCAATTGATGTTAGTCTTACTTTTCTCAAAATGGCTCAGTCTTCATTTAGTACATTTTATTGTATTTATGATTGGGAAGATAGATAATGGAAATCCTTGCTGAGAAAATAGGAGCCTTTGAGTTACTATTCTTGGCCATTTATTTTAGAAAAACTGTGAGATTGAGGGAAAGTTATTATTTCCAGTGGGCTTCAGATAAAGCTGTAAGTTTCATATTGGAAAACATGGGAGTTTCCCCCTCTATACCCATAACTGATCTGAGATGAAAGACAATAGACACACCTTCCATCAGCAACTAAGAAGGCACTCAAGGTTTATCATCCCTAGTTTTATTGATGAATGATGCCTCTGATAATCAGTCCCAGACAGCGTGAAGAGTAAAGCAAATAAACGCAGCTGCTCTAGGAGGCACAAGAAGTCTTTAGGTCTAGATAAAACACTAAAAACATTTGGTTCTTTTTTCCTATGTAGGATTCTCCATTCTTGCACAACAACCCTTCTCTGAGGTGGCAGGGAGGGATGTCCTCGCCTGAGTCTCCCTTCACATCAGTCTTCTTCATGCCTGGATTGATATTGCCCTTATGCAGTCATTGCTGCTGGTGTTTAACCATGCCTTGGCACCCTGACAGAGTCTTTCTTGCTTGCAGTCCTATTCCAGCTGTTCCAGGGTTTCTAGGCCAGGCCTGAAGCCTGCAGTCCACAGACATCTCATTAGGCAGCCTGCAACTCCATTGTTTCCCCTACTGCATTTAAATTAAGCCTGCTCACAAGTTTTGCATACGAAAGTATGAGAAACACTCAATAGCTCTTCTGTGTTTGTCTTCTGTCAAGTTAAATAATCTCTTTGACAGCCTCCTGTAGGCTTTCCTTCAGAGCAATGATCCCCACTGCCCCCCTTGCTGTACAAGGGTGTGCAGAGTGGCACAGGCACTTGCTCACAAAACCACCACAGCAAAAGTTTTCTCCAACTGCCAAAAAACTGCCTCACCCAGAGCTTGGTCTGGCGCCAGGGTGGATTTTCATTTGTTCAACCATAAGCTGCTTGTCTTGCTTTGAGAAGCAACACGTTGAAAAGTCAAATTGGTGTGGAAAATTCAAACTGGAGAGTATTAAGGTGGGATCTGGATTCCCAGCCAAAATTAAGGGCATTGAGAAACCAGTGATCTGTAAAAAACATGGAGGTTGGGACAAAGGGGAGAGGACTTGCCAGAGAAAAAAAGTGATTTTGCGTCACGCACTTGAGTGGACGTGAACTGTGCAGTCTCAGAAATGACAGATGAGGCTAAAAATTGTGTTGTTTACTGTGGAGGTTGCATGAGTTTTCACTGAGAATCTTCAATACCCTGCATGTTGAGATGGGACATTTTAGGATTGAAACTGTAGAGTAATCATCCAGGGGGAAAGGTCTTCTTTTAGAGAGGCATGATTGGTAGCTGAAATCCTAGGAACCACAGTCATCTGTTTGCAGAAAGCTTCCCTTCAGCACACAGTTAGATTTTTGCCTTCACAAATATTGTCCTTTCAGGACATATTTGCTAAATCATGTCCAGTTCACTATCATTTGCCAGCCTCATTTAACTTCATTAGTGCTGTGGCCCGTTCATATTGTTTAAAATGCATAGTGTTTCTTGGGAATGGCACATATGAAATCATGCAAACTGTTTAGAATAGCTCCACCTCAGGCATTAGCATGGGTAAGTTAAAAAGAATTGAGAGAACTGCATTGTACTGACACGTTACATTAAGGTCAGTAATTAAGTAATGTGTGTGCACTAACACATATAAGACAGTAAGAGAAACGGATGGTAGCAAGCACCCTGCCTCCCAGGGGTGTGTGGCCATGTAGGGCCAAATTCCTCAGTGCAGTGCTGCCTGCTTTGGCAGAGTTAGAGCAGAGCTGCCCTTTCTTGTTTCCTGCAGTGATGGCAGAAATATACACTTATACTGAGCACAGTGCCATACTACAGCGTTGCACAGCTATCTACAGCTTGGGTGAAATCAGCCGTGCTGTGCCTGTTGATCTGAGATTTGATCTGGCCAGATATTCCATAGATGATTCAGATTAACACGGGAGTGTGTGTATATACTTACTTTTTAATTTTTCCAAACTGTAACTGTACCCTGACGTTGCCCTCTCCCTAGCAGCATCAGAATGGTACTGATAAAATATATCCATTTAACAATGCTAACTAAACAAAATTTTTGAAAAGAAGTGTATGCAAAAAAGTGTATGCCAGCCAGTAATTTTGATGGACTGGGGGCATTGCCCTTTGCTGCACAGAGAAGACTGGCTGTTCCAGGCTGTCCTTGTACACAGTCAGGAGCAGATCTCAGGCCATATGAGTGGCATTAAGTGGCTCTTATCCCACTTCTGGTTACAGGGAATAAGGATTGTCTGTTCCTTTCCTTGCAGTTACAAATACAGCAGGGGGGGTGTGCTTGGCTTTAAAATCCTGCAAGTACTTCCTTGTCCCTCCTGATGTGCAGAGCACACCATCACTTCTGTGAGTGAAATGGCTTCTGAGTCAGCAGCTTCTACTGAACCTGCTAATTGTTAAATATCTGTAATTACCTCCTAACCTCTCTCTCCCTCTTTTCAACCCCTTTCTTTAGTACATTCTTTGCTACTGTCCAACTAATCCAGGCACCTACCCACATGGGAGTCACTCAGTTTGCTCCTGGATTGAGCATCTCCCTGTAACTAGCATTAAGTGGTTAAGATGGGTAAGGCTTACAGTAACAGTCTGTATTCTTCCAGAAAGGGTGTGTTTTAGGTCTAAGGATAAGCATGTTATTGTAAAGACTGTTGAATAGTGATTAAAACCATTGGGAAATTAATTGTTTATTCAATGAAGTGGAAGGCTGTGCTGGATTCCCTAGCAACAGGCTGAGGCACTGTGTTTTGATGCAATTGCTCTTTCCCATAAAGTCTGAGCACTAGCCAGGGCCATGGTGTGAGATTGTCCCAAGCTCCCACAGCCAGAGCAGGATGGGTTGCCTTCACTGAAAGGTGTCACAGAGGAGTGGGAAGTGCCACAGCATCTCCAGGCTGCTTTGCCATCCTGAGAGTTATTCTCCCTTGTAAAGCCCTGGCTGAAACAGCATAATTCCCACTGCAAAGCTGCACAAGCTGACATTCAGAGTAGGGGACTTCTCTTCTCCAAAGTGCAGCTTAGCCTTAAATAATGTCATTCCATGAACTTTCCACACCTCCCCTCCTTATTGTTTAAATGCTCTGATTCTGTGAATTTCAGCTGGGGAAGTGGTGGTGATTGGGTTAAATTTTGCAGTTTACCACTTTTGCTCATCCCATTGTGTTTAGTAAGATGCTGGCAGTACTGGTCAAAGGGCCTCACTTAAATTTCAGTCATTTGCTGACAAAAGACGTGTTTTGCATGCCTTCTGTTGGTGATTTACAAAGCAATAAATGAAATAAAACTAAAGAGGGAGCCATCACAAACGCCCATTTCACGTCTCCTTCTCTCTGTCTGTCTCTCACGCTTTATTGGTGTAATTATAGCTCATCTCCCCGTGTTCCCTTAGCAACAGATGAGGAGGAGGATGGCTGCCTGTCCGCGCCACTGCCTCGCACAGAGGACATGGCAAGTGGAGCTGCTCTGCCTTCTGCCCCAAGCTGGAATGCTGCCAGGAGGGGAGCTTCTGCAGGATGACCCACAGCCTTAAGCACTCAGACGTGCTGTTTTGAAGTACCAGACAGGTTACTCAGATGATCTCTTGGGGATTTGAGTTTTATAAGAAACATGCACAGAATGTTACCAGGACTTGCACATTTTTTTGTATGGCTATGTTCTTGATCAGAATGATTTGCTTTTAAAACTGCCACCCTGGTACAAGGGCCTGGCTTAGGTCACCTGGAGAAGGGCAAGCAGCTTCCTGCACCTCTTCTCAAAAGAAGGCAACAGCTGAACTCAATTCTTGGGCCTCCTAGGTTACCAAAAGAAGGCGATCCCACTTCTAGCTCCTCAGACACCTCCTTCCTGGCAGGTGCTGGTCTGGGGCTGGAGCTTCCTTCCTCTTCTGCATCCCTACCTGGCAGGCCTTCTGACTCCTGTCTCCCAGGGGCCACAAAGATGGAATTGTCTCACTGTCTTTATAGAATAATAAACATAGTTTTCTACATCTTGTTATGTAGGAGTGGATTAGAAATCTCAATGGCATCACACACCTGCGTCTCTTAAATTCCAATTTTGAGATGTGTGCTTTGACCTGGGTCAGTTCTTTGGTACTGATATCCAGGAAAATTGTGAAGTAACAAATGATTCAAAGCCATCTAAGCTATCCATCCAAGTAAAAGGGAGGCAGAAAAAGGCTAGCAGGGTGGGCAGACACCAGCCATTTTATCACCTTCCTAAGCCCCTTGCCTGCATGCCTCTGTCCATCTGTTGTCAGATTCAGAGGAGGAGCTTGGTCACCACAGCGGTGCTGTCATAGCTGCACACACCCATGAGATGTGAGGGTCAGAGAGAAAGCTGCCAGGCTCAGGAATAGAGAGCAGATGGGAACCATTATGCCCCATAGCCTTACACCCTGTACAATACACAGGTGTCATGCTGTGAACCAAACACACAAAATCAGAAGTGTTCTTGCCCTAGGGGAAAACCTTCCTACAGGGGATTGCCTTTCTTTGAACACCTTACATGTAACTGATACCATGTCACACATGCCAGTCCCTGGGGCCAAAGCCCAGCATCTGCCCTTGGCCGAGTCCTGCTCAGAACAGAAGAGGAGGGGTCACCTGAGAGTCTGTGCCCCCAGTATGGCCAGGGTCTGCATTGCCTCAGGGGCCCATGGAAGGTGAGAGGAGAGGAACAGGACCTGTCCCCTGCAGGTCCCATCACCTCTCACAGCCCTAGATGCTCCTGGCACATAGAGTGGCTGGCTAGAGCTGAAATCTGGCTTCTCTGCAGCCCCACAAGGCTGGGCTGATGCTTGACCACTCCCCATTTGGTTTCCCCTTGGCTAGAGCTCATGTATTTATTTGCAGAACAAAACTTCTTGTTTGGCAAGAAAGCACGATAGAAATAAGGGCCCAGATGTTCTCCAAAAAGCCTAGTTCAGGCATTGTCAGTCTCATTCTGTTAAGTTTAGAAAGATAAAGCCACTGGTATTGAAAAGAGCCTTGTCAAATTAAATCAAACCTATTCCTCTCTAGAAATGAATCACCCCAGTTTAGACTGGAACAATTGTGTATGCTGCCTGAGACTAATTTCATGTTCCTGTCTCCGATTTTAAGGTGCTCATATAGCCAAAGCAAGCTGCAACTGTCTGCTGTGTAATTCCATGCAAACTGCAGGCTTGGCCTTCATTCCTGCTTGTACAAGGGCCTGTTAAAGGTGCAAGAGTTCAAAATATGCAGAACTGAAAGGACAAGACCAGACTTCAAATAGACAGATCTCCAACTAAACAAGTTTAAAATTACTCAGAAATGTGCTTTATCTTTTTCAGAAATGTCAGATTAGTTCTTGTTTTTGCTGGACTGAGCATCAATCCTGCTTTCCCATGGTGTGGTAGCATGTGGGCTGTACTGAGGCATGTCTTTTCTGTTTGGTGTGTGTCTCTGGGTGTCCAAAACAGGAAAGTCTCTTGTTCTTGAGAAGGAAACACAGTTACGCGATTGTGTGAGGACAGAGAAAGGTTTTCTGAACTTCTGAAATGGACAAAGTGACCTTATTACAAAATCTTATCATTTTATAATGCAGGGTATGCTGCAGTTCTGCTCCGTCCACATCTCTTCTCTGAGTCTGCTCAGTGTCATTACTGGCAGCTAAAGCCAACATAAAATCACAGGGAGGGAATAACCTGCACCTTCAGACCAGGGTGGAAAGGAAAGGGAAAGTTCAGTCAAGTCTTGCGTATGTTTTACCCATCGAGGTGAAATCTGTAACACTTGAATTCTGCTGAGCATTTCAGACATGAACAAACAAGCTCCAAATACAGGTCCTGGAAACAGGACAGGGGTCAGAGATAACCCTGGGGAGCCTCCAGGTGATTGTTTTCAGGGAAGAGCAGTGCACATGGAAGATTATTCTGTTTGACTACTTGCTCCATTTTCTGGTTGCTTTGGAAACATGTTTCTCCTAGCTTCAAAGACACGTGGGCAGAACTGAACTCCTTGTTTGTGAGTCCACCAGAGTCAGACTAGGGGCAAATATAGACCTGAAATAGAGCAGCTCTGGCAGCCTGACTGTGAACAGGAACCACCAACTGTTGACAGTACAAAAACAATTCAAAAAATCTCTGGTGCCTGGTGCAAGATGGCTACTTCCATCCACCATGAGTGACAGCTGTAGAGAAGTCTTTGAAGAAGCAGAGCATGCCTTTCCCCTTTCCAGAAACAGAACCTGCCTTGCCTGACCCTGCCTGAGGGCTGCATTGGTTTATAAGCCAAATGCCCAGAGAGATGGCATAGAAAGATACAGGATTGCTTATAATAAGATGTGGGTCCAAGTCTTTCTAGCCCAGCTCTTTCAAGAGAAATGTCAAGTGTGTGCATCCATCTTCCTGCCTTCTCACCACCAGCTCTTCTAGGCTCAGCACCAATGTCTCTAGTGCTGACTAATTAGATCCCACAATCAACACAAGCACCATGGAACTTTCTTCCTTTGGAACAATCTCTTTTCCCCAGGCAGTCCTGGAGACCTGATGGCTTTCACTGGCCAGCTTGCTGACTGACAGATGAGTCAGTTCGCAGTGTTTAGCCTTGGAAATGTGTTTAAATCAAGAGATCTCCTTAAGGAGCCCCCTTAATGCTAAACAGCTTCACATTCCACTTTTTGTGCTCCAAGGGCACAAAAAGAGAGTCCTCATCCCTTTCTAGACTGCATCAGCATGTATACAAACAAATGTTAGTCTACATTTTGGAAGAGAAAATCTAGGGTCAGTCACAATTCTTCCCACCTTCAGGTCCTCTGAGATACTTGGATCACGGAGTTAGGAAGTATTTACAATGTCTTTTTAATTTATGCAAGTGGTAACAACATTTACTTCAGGGGTTTAATTTGGGAGTAGTGTAAAATCCTATGGTAGCCCTTGCCCTAAGGTGAGTTAAGTAAGTAAATTGTAGTGAAATGTAGGTATTTCCATACCTGCAGAATTGTGTCCACTTTCTTAGAAGAATACTGATCTCTTAGATATCTCAAATACAGTGCAGTGTTGCAAACTTTGGCTCTGCAATTTCAAGCCTCATATTGGCTCAAGAAGTGGCTGACTGTTTAGACTGAAAGATATTTTAGGGAAAGGATCACCTTGGCCAAGCTGATTTTTAAACTGTTTTTTAAATATTCACAAGCAACCAATCCTGGATATAACCTCTGGGTTTTGATGCACTTTGGTCTTTTCTGCTGTCACCTTCCTATGCATATTTAGCCAAAGAAACTCATCTGGCTTATGCTGAATAAACAGCCTCAATGGGATTTTATGCAGCATCAGGCAGATCTAATTTGACTAAATAAAGCTCATGTTGCCCCACAGTTATCTCTGTCAACAGTGCCTGAAGCAATTCCTGTTTTCAATATGATAACTAGAAGTACCATAGCTTATCTTGTATTATAAGTCTAAATTACAGACCGCAGAAGGATTCAGGAGAAAACCTGCCAGTGTGATATTCTTCAGCATGAGGAAACCTGAATAAATCTGGAGAGCTTTAACTGAACCTCTTCCTGTAAAATACATCCCATTACAGATCAAGTGGATCTGTAATAGTCTCCTTTGATCTCTGCCAATACAGGTATTTACTTAGGCATTGTGCAGGCAACAAAAGAAATACATGTTGTTTTCGAACCCCCATCTGTATGTGTCAATATCTGTAGACTTTCTAAACCCCACTTTCATTATGTGTGGAGTCCCAGCCTACTCCTCTGTGTGATAACTAGAAAGTGAGCCTTCCAGACTGCCTTCTCCCATTCACTGTTATTTGATCAGGTGAAGAAATACCAGGAAAGAATCACTGAGATTGGCTTTTAAAATGGTTTTTAAACCATTTAAGCCTCTTTGTTACTATGACTGGACCTGGGACAATGGTAGATGTGCCTCAAAAGTCTGCTAAAAATGAGAATGTGCATTGCATATATCATAAGCTGTGATTGTAAATAGCTGGCCTTCAGAGGAAAAGGCCAGCTCTTTGGGCATCTCAAGTCTCTGAGCTGGCTAAAAAAATAATTGATTATATTGGTCAATTCAAAATATTCATAAAAAGCTCTAATTTCTACCATTGTACATTCCTTATACCAGAGGATCTACATGTTTATACTAAGGGAATTGGATTTTTTGTAGGGTTTGCCTCTTCTCAGCAATATTCTTTGCTTACTGGTGTACCGGCTGCTCCTACCTAGAGACCACTTGTTTGTTCAGTGCATGCTTGGACAAAGGAAAACAAAGGTAGACTCATTTTTCCTTGTCTGACTGTTGCCTTATTTTATTTTAATATTTTCATTTCAGTGATAGGCTGGCGTCATACCTCTGTCAAAACAAAATCTTAGTGGTAGCCATACAAATCCCTTATGTTTTAAAATTACATATGCTTAAATCTGGGAGGGGAAGTGTCACCTTGCTAAGTTTTACAGTCTTCTACAAGGCATGGACCCATTTTAAAAAAGCCATCCTAATCTTTTTTCTTCTCCTCTGAAATAAGCAAAGGTCCCTATTTTAACTCCTCTCAAAAACAGCCAGACTGTTCTCAATAGATATTATAAAACCAGAGGCTTTGTGATTTGATACACAAACCTACATGGGAAACTTCAGCTAAAAACCTGGGTGAGGTTCATAAACTAGTAACAGCACATGGTTGAATGATACAGAAATGAGTTTTCAAGGGCAGGATCTGATGAAATTATTAAGATTTCAGAAGACAAATTGCTGGACATTTGTTGGCATTAGGGGAATTAGTGTGGGGCAGATTCCACAGCCAATTCCAGTCTTGTGTGAATCAAGGACTCCTCCTTTTTTCTTGAAATGATGGTACAATTAATATTCTACTGTTAGACTGATTCTCTCCACAATCAAGCCTACATAATCTGCAGAGCCATGCACTGCACATATCAATTTGTGTTGGTGTATTAACTATGCTTCTGTGTATACTTCCATGTGTTATACCTTCTTACTAGCAATGGTGTGCTGTAATTAGCCTCTCTGGAGTCTTAATTTCAGAAGCAAAGTTAGTACTTTCAGCTCATCTCTTTTCCAGTGTCTGTACACATGTGCAAACACAAACAAAATGTTCAGCTGCCAGAACTGTGTATCTGCGTTGACAACTGTTTTAAGAGCAGAACACAATAGCCATTAAGCCCAGGAACAAGATAAACAAGTATTTCTGAGCTGCTCTTTAACTTCTCACTCTGTAATTTATGTAGTAATTTTTTAAATGGCCATAGTCTGTGTCTGTCTCAATAAGTTTATATGGATTTCTCATGCTTACCATGGTATAAGCAGCTCTTTGTCCCATCAATGTGAATTTCTTCAGAGCAACTACGGATCCTCAAGTGCTGGGCACGAGCTGGTGCACTGTGGATAATGGATTTCTCCCCACCAAATTGGTAGCTTTTAAATTCAGGCTGCCTGTGATGAAAGTCATGCCATGTCCTGTCTTTAAGCTTAATTTGCTCTTCAACCCACTTTCTCAGTCTATATTGTGAGAGATCAATTTTCCAACTGTCTTCTGGAAGATTGGAACTCTGTGATTAATATGCAAATTTTTTTTTTAGTTTTTATTAGCTTTATGTGAATTATGTTTAACCTATTGGTTCTCCATATTTCCAGATATGTCATGCTCATCCATTTAAAGGATATAGGGTATTTGCTGACAGAATAATCAAATCCATGCCTAGTGTAATAAGAGTAAGTGAAGGGAAGGATGTGATTATATGACTGGGGGAAGCTATCATGGCTGCAGTCTCACAGAAGTGTTCTCCTAGATTTGGCAGTTTGCAAGGTTTGCAAGTCCAATGCAAGGTTTTCCTTTGCATTTTCCAAGTAGCCTTTGGGAAGTAGCCCACTTGTCATTGCAGCTGTTTCATGGGTAGTTCCAGTTGTTTCACTATTTATTTTATAATCTCTTCTCCAACAATCAAGGTAGCCTAGGGAGACAAACATGACAAGCCTGAATTTGTAGGGAAAAACATCAAGTAGACTTCATGAGATTCTTTCTCCTTCACTCACCACCTCCCCTGCCTCTCATTTTAGCTAATTCTCTCTCCACACAAAACATTTTTCTGGTTAGCAGAAAATGGATCAAGTAACACTTGCTGTGACTCTGTCATGAGTCCATGCTTGAATTCTCTGCCCAGGAGCCACCCAAAAGATAGGTTCCTTCTGCCATCAGACCAAAGGGGACCTGACCCAAGATTGGGGATTTTCACAGCAGTGGATGGCAAGAGAGAGAAATAACTGCATCCAGTATAGGCATTTCCATCACTTTGTCACTTAGGTTCCCTCTGGAGAAAAACTGCCACCCATGTGAATGTTTGATTCACCTACCCTAAAGCAAATGCTTAAAATAGGGCTAATGAATAGCTCCCTAAAATATGCCTTTTCTGTCACTGGAGCATGAAGGAGCCAAGTTGAGAAGGTCAGCTGTTCACATCTTGGTTATCAGTGTCTGAAAGTCAAACTATGTAAGCCCCCCTCACTCAATGTTTTAAGACAAAACCTTAGGTTTTCTCAGGGCTCAGTTATGAGGGAGGGAATAAAGGAAGGAAAACCAGAATACTATTTGAGTAAAAAGACTAAATGCATAAAAAATTTTGAAATTAGCATGGTTACCATGACTATGCTGGTTATTCATACTTACACTCTCTGAAATCCTGTGTCTTAATTATTTCAGGTGTAGGATTTGGAGGCCTTTGCTGCATACTGCTGTGTCTATGCACTCTCAACCAGCAGAGGTTCATTTTTATTGATCTTGTTTTTAGGGCTTATGGACTCTGTATATTTTATTCCAGCAAGCTACTCTACAGAGAGTTACTGTTTATTAAACTCTACAGAGTTTATTGTTATCCAATAAACAAACATAGCCTGAAAGAAATAATGCTTTCCAATGGCGATTCTCTATTCAAGGTATTTTTTGGCATTCTGATCTATGCATAGAGAATATATAATGACCTATCTCTGTTTTAGACACTTGTTTTCATGATGAAAGACAGAAGGGATAATTACAGCCTGATGTCTGGTTTGTATTAATTGAATTAAAAATAATGACCTAAAATGCTGTTTTCTATCAGCTCTCCCTGAAGGATCAGCCAACATATGCATAGCTGTCTAGGTGCTGAAATTCAACAAATATACACAGCAAAAAAAAGGGGAAAATAAACAAGCAAAAAAAAGAATTTGAAACTTTTTCTATCCAAGCTGTTCTGTTGGGTTTTTTTAGCAAACTTTCATGTGATAATACATAGGATGGGATAATGAGGGATTTTAGTTGTAGGGAAGGAATTCTGAATTGCCACTTTTATATTACTAGCCTAAGCAGGAAAGGATAAGGTGGTTCTGTCACCAGTAAGTAGTAGGTGGTACAGGATTTATGTGGGAAATCTTCTTCTAATTCTGGTTCTGGCACTGAAGGAAGTATTTCATGAAAATGATGGGCAAAAACTTTGAAGGATTATTCTTGGTTGTTCCTTGTTAACCTCTTTTTTTGATATACAGAAGGACAAGACAAACTGGAAACCACAGGTCACTGAGAGAGCCACTGCAACATTTAAACCACCATGGGAATGCAGCTAGTATAAAAAAATAGGAACTTAATTTATTAATTTCATTGTACTTTCATAGGAGTCTGCAGTGTGCCCTAGCAGCTGGGCAAGGGAGGGAATTGTCCTGCTGTGCTCTGCACTGGAGTGGCCTCACTCCAAGTCCTGGGGGCAGGCTTGGGAGCCACAATATCTAAAAGATATAAAACTATTAGAGAATGTCCAAAGAAGAGCTATGAGGATGGTGAAGGGCCTTGAGGGGAAGTCTTGTGAGGAGTGGCTGAGGTCACTTGGTCTGTTCAGCCTGGAGAAGAGGAGTCTGAGGAGAGACCTCCTTGTGTCTTCAACATTCTCGTGAGAGAAAGCAGAGGGGAGGTATCAATCTCTTTACTCTTGTCACCAGGGAAGAATTCAAGGAAACAGTATAAAGCTGAGTCAGGGGAGGTTTAGGTTGAATATCAGTAAAAGGTTTTTCACCTAGAGGGTGGCTGGGAACTGGAACAGGTTCCTCAGGGAAGTGGTCACACCTCTGACAGAGGCCAAGAAGCATTTGGACAATGCTCTCTAGCACCTGGTGTGACTCTTGTGGTTCTGTGTGTAGGGCCAGGAGTTGGACTCGATGACCCTAATGGCTCTTTTCTAATTCAGCCTGTTCTATGACTGTGATTTTCATTTCTTGTCTTTTTTTTTTTTTTCTTAGAGTAATCTTGGATTATGAAAGGCAAGTATGACTTGGAAGACACAGTCTGTCTGGCTTCCCTGCAAAAGTGCTTTGCAGCAGCCACCACTGAGTTGGGTTTGACATGGTGTGCAAGAAACAGCAGCTTTGCTGTAATTCCACAAAGCAGAGACAGGGAAAGGTATTTGTCTACAATATGTTACAGGCCAACCAATAAAGATAGAAAGTCAGTCCTTTTAAGACAGTCCTATGGCTGAGGATTTTTATATTAACTTACTCCAAGACAGTGAAGCCAAGTATTTTCTCTTATGTCTAGTTTCCTGAATTAATGATCACCAGGAGGCTTTTGAAGGAGCATGAGTCAGTGGTTTCACTCGAGGGGACCAGATACACTCAAAGTAGAAATGAAGGCAAACTCTTTTAATATGCTTTGGGGATAAATACAAACTAAAAGAAAAAATCATGCTCATCCAGCCATCAACTTTAAAATGAAGTATAAAGAAGAAATGTCAGCCTTTACACAGTTCAACTTTATTCTGAATCTTTATTAGCCTGTTCTTTACATTTGAAAAAGTGCATGCACACACAAATCACAAATATATGAAAATGTACTTGTATGTATGTGTACATGTGTGTGAAAACTGGTAGTTGCAAACTGCATTGGGCACTTTTGACATGCTAATTTGTAAATAATCCTCACTGAATGTACCAAGATTCCACCTAAATCATTCATCATGTTTCCTTTGAATCAGAGTAAGGAGGCCTGGAAATCTAAGAGTAAATGACCACTTATCAGTAAATGACAACTCTCTTGTGATCTATGACCACTGGAGGAAATTAATGTAAGACCAAAGAACCATTGATTCAGATGGAAATTTAAAAAAAAAAAAGCTTCAAAGAAAGCTTCAAAAAAAAAGACTGTAAGCTGCTTAAGCAGAGTGTTGCTCCTAAAATCTGTCTGCACTTCTATAAAATAATCCTATTAGCATAGCACATCTGGAGTACATCTTCCAGGACTTTAAACTAATGTAATCAGAGTTAGAAACAGTATTTCATCCAGATCAGATCTCTAAATCTGCTGGTTGTCTAGAAAGGCCTGGATGCTACATAATATTTATAGTCTATGCCACACTAGTAACAAGAGTTAGATTTTATTATGTGGTGGTGAACCTTTTCATTGTGATGAAACATTGAGCAAGCCATTAAAAAGGAAATAATGGCTTATAGAAATATTATGTATTGTAATGCTTTGCAGTGGCTGTAAAGCTATCCACCTCCCATTTATCAGTGAGTCTGGTGATTACTTATCAATAGCAATTGAGCTGCAAAGCTCTTTCTGGAGATGAATAAAAACCTGCAGAGACCCAGTGATGCACACAGCCTATTTATTGTGGTCAGCCAATGAGTTTTTAGACTCAGGTCTCACTATAGCCAACACTGCTTACAAGAAGGGGAAAGGGACAAAGAGATGTGTAAGAATTTGTTCCACATAGACAAGAGTTTTTAAGCTCCAGGCAATATTGAGTCAATATTGAGTAGGCTATTTAGGCCTACATTTGGCAAGGACTTTAACATGTACTTAAGTTCGAGCAAATTAATAGCTTCAGCCCAACCCACGATGCTGCTGGAAAGCCCCATAAACATCTGAGTATTAAGAGTCATCTTGGCAGAATTCCTTTACATTTTTTATATTTTCTTCGTTTATACTTTCTGTACATGGTCTTTATCTCTTAAATGTAAGCAAGAGTTTTATGAAACCAAGACCTCTGCACCTGGATGTCCCCATGTACTAATTATTGCTAATTTGTCAGCCTAATGAATTATTCCATTGACACTCAACAAACACTTGAATTTACAGTCCTGTCCTAGCTTTTAGGAGAACTTGGGTAGCCTTTTTCTTCCTTTTGTTGTAACATATTCTCTCTTTATATATAAGTATATATAGTTTCAAATGCTCTTCTCTTCAATTGTTTAGTAGAAACTTTTATACTTCAAAATTTCAGATGGGAAAGCCTGAGGGAAGTTGCACGGCAAAAATGAGTATATTTTTGACCCACTTGTTTTTGAAGATGATGGTCTTCTGTTGACAGTAGTTCCTGGGCATCGTTATGAGTCACACTTTCAAGTCACTGATGATTTCCTAAATTAATCTGATACAAATACATTCCCTATTATTGTTATCATATATCTTTTTTCCATTACTAGCTCTGAAAGGGGAAAAAGTTGCCCATTGTGAAATCACCACTATGAAAAATGTCCATCTATGAGAATTGCAATTTCTCTCTATTCTTCTTATGATCACTCCTGTGTGATAATACTCCTAGTCATTCCTCATTTTGGAATAACAAGCCTCTGATGAAACACAAGAGTCAGAATGGCTGATACAAATACTTTTTTGCCATCCCTTTTATGCTTCCCTGCGTGGCTGTGGACAGAAGCTCTTCTGAGAAGGGCCAAAGCAGGGGAATGAAAAAGCAGAGAGGAAAGCAGAGACCTGGGAAGTAGGCAGTGTTGTGGAGGTCCCTCCCTGTGGCATTAAGACAGTGTGAGTATCTTCTCTTTCTAGCACAGATGGATTGTGTGTGTGTTGCTGGCACTGGCTTCATGAATGGAGCCTTCTTTTCTAGAGCTTTGCTGTTCCACCTGTTCTCTAGAAAATATGTGTCTTGGTTGCCTTGGTAATTCCCCAAATAAACCCAAGGCCCCAGGTGCAGGGCAGAGATTACAGCCCTGCTTTCCATGAGTAGCCCAGGAGCCAGGGGAAAGAGTGGACAAGGGTAAGTAAACCACAGAGGCAGTTCATGGAAGGTCAAAAAACACAAACAGGTAATAAACTGGTAAGTCTGTTATTATAATCCATACCCTTGATTTACACAGATAACACCTTTCCAGGGTTCTTGTTGCTGGGATGCTCAGAAACTGGATTCATTGAAATTAAATAAAAACTCTAAATAGAAAAGGTAAATTTTTTAAATTGTTTTTTAAAAAAAATTTACACTTGTATGATTGCATTTGGTAACATTTATTACAAGTACTAAGTAAAGTATATATAATCTTATTTTTGCAAATACCCAACATCTTCTCTGTTGCATATAAAATTTCACTCCATATTTTATGCAGAGGGACTGGGAAAATCATAATATTTCTTTTGTTTGTTTCCTATGGCAGAAGAGCTTCTCTTTTCTCTCCATCTTTCTGTTATAAGCAGAATCTCATTCCTCAGAGGAGATAAAGCAAAGATACCATAATGAATATGTTAGAAATTACACCTCAGGACATGTTCTACTTCTAGAAAAGGAGTTAAAATTAGAAGTGTTTCTTCAAATAAAAGTGTGTGCCGCTTCATTTTAGAGGTCCTCAGAGTTTTTAACAGCTGTATGAACTGGGGAAATACTGAAGCATAAAGCATCCTAAACACCTTTTCTGTGTGAGCTTGTGTGAGGAGAACCTGCAGGTACTTGTGAGTGTGCATGGGGAAATAGTCACCAAGAAACAGCAGGTCCAGGAGAGAAAAAATGTGTTCTCAGGAGGGTGTGAACATCCTGCACTCTGGTGGTCCTGCTTTATCTCTGAGAGCTCTGAAACTTAGGACACCCACAGCCGCCTGACAGTGTCCAAGGACACCCCACACTCAGGACACCACGGTGAAAGTGCAAAGACCACATATATATCTGATGTGAGTGGGCAGCCCTGGAGGGGGTGCTCAAACACCCATCCAGAAGCTGTGGTACATCAGGATGATTGCCACTCCTGAATGAAGTGTTGGGCCTCCCTGCTTGGGTCCCAGTCTGCGGGGTGTAAAAATTGAGTGTGCTGCCTGATACAAGTGCCTGCTCTTGAAAATAGTAGCTTGGATTCCATTAATGATAACAGCTTAATTGGTAAAAGTTCTACAGCTCTTAATTGGGATCTGTCTCCCCTGACCTGATTCCTGGAGGGACAATAAAAGTAGACTGTGTACAACACCTACGTGGTCCTTTACTATGTCGTGATAAACTCCTCCACCAGAATCCATGTCCCTCTCTTCACATCAGCAAGGAGCCCTGAAAAGGTCACACACACTGCTGTTGGCAGAGCTAAGATAAAAAACAGTTTAGAGGAGCTTTAGTAATATGTCTCTTTTCCCCACTGAAGATAGAGGGATGGGTTGAGATGAGAAATTAACTTTGAGATGAGCAAAACCCATCTTTTAATTTTGGCAGCAATTTATACCTTGACATAAGGCTTTCACAGGCAGAGAACCAATGCTGAACTCAAGCAAAAGTAAAGGCACTTATTGGTGCTTAAAAATGTCCTGCTATGTACAAACAAATAACAAGAGAGAGCCCCAGCTCCAGGAGAGGTACAGAATAAAGACAAGTATGATGCTGGAAGGGAAACTATAGCAGGCAGGGAAGGATTTGCTCAACATCATAAACATAGCAAGTCTTTTGTAGGGCAAGTGCACTGGGGCCATGCCCAGTAAAAATGTGTTTCTCTGTTTCTCTAGTTTTATGACAAAAATATCAGGTTTACCATCCTTTCTTCTTCATTTCTATCTTATCTCTGTCTGATTTCTTTTAAAATAAACTAAAAAAACCCCCAAACAACCAAAAAATAAAACAAACAAACAACCCAAATAAACAAAAAAAAAAACCAAAAAATCCCAAAAAACCCCAAAACCAAACCAAACCAAACCAACAAAAACAAAAAAAAAACCAAACCCAAAACAGAATCTGTATATTTTTTTTAAATTTTCTTTTAGAGTATTCCTGGACAATGGAGGCTGGAACCACTATTAGTCATGGAAAGTAGTACAGCATTTCAGGCATCAGAACAGAAAGCGGAAATCCTCAAAAGTATCTAAGTAAGAGCAAAAACTTATCCAGTCTTGTCTCCCTATCTTGGTGTGGGTTGTATAAAATGTAATTCCTGTTTCTTAAAAAGATAATAATTCTTCATGGTTAATAAGTGTGAAGAAAAGTATTCTTGCACCAGGCTTCAATTTCTAATGAATGTGTTTTAATGAGAAATCAGCTTACTGCTTTGGAGTAGACTCACTTGAAAGTACAATGGCATAGCTTCTGTGATGCCTTTCTCAAAGAGCACATGAATCATTCATGATTTATCATCTGCAATTGATGTCTTATTTATTCCCTCCTTTTAATTTAATTTGCATGTATATATGGGAGAGATTAAATCACACTTCTCCTGCTTAGGCAAAACATAATGTGAATGAAAACCTAATCAGAGAGATGGCAGCAGCCTAAAACTGTTGTCCTGGGTAAAACACAAACAGGCAAGGTGTAAAAATGAAGAGGCGTGGTAGAAAATGGGTGGTAAGATTATTTTAAGTAACGATAGTTCACAGCTCAGTTGGGCTGGATGCTGAGTTGCCTTGATAAAAAGTTGCCTGAGAAATACTGAGATAAAATCCAGGTCTTTATATCACTATCTCTAAGGATATCCAGAACTTAAGAACTTCCTTAATGCTCTGCTTCTTGCTGTCTGGGTTAAGTGCCAGAAAATGTTCAAAATGTTTAGTTTCTCTGTGGTGTCTGCAGCTCTCATCCTGCAGGAGACTCCATGAGGATAGTGGTTCTCAAGAAGTACTCCATGGGTTTTGGTACTTACAGTTTTAACTTTGTTGCCCTTTCATGGCCACTTAGATCCGGCTCCCAGCCCCCTAAGCTCCTCAAAAGCCCGTTCTGGGATTTGGTCACTGCTGCCCTTTTTGGCCTTGGCAAACTCAGCAATTCATGACAGAATTACTCCTTGCCATTTCTCAGCCAGCTCCAGCTACTCCTGCACTACTGTGTTAGTCCCCTACTCCAACCCATGTTAAGAGACCTTGCACTTGAGCTGTGCCCAGGATTTGTCCCTTCTTACCCTCACACAAATGCCAAAATGTCTGGGAATAGAGTGCAGGGTGAGAAAGGAAGATGAGGAGGGGACAATCCTCATCCTTCAATTAGTGTTGGAGAATAAATTTTTGTACCTAGAATTTCCTAGCTTGATTCTTTGGAACTGTGTGTTTACTCTGCTTCATTATGCCTTTCTTGCACAGTTCTCCAATGCTGCACATGCTGAACCTATGACACATCTTAGTAACTAGATCTGGTTCTTCTGAAAGGTGTCTGCTAGCTCCCATCTTTCCCCAAGGAGGTGTTACCTGTGTCCAGAAAGAGATTTACTACTAGAAGACACAGATCTGCAAAAAATATGGCTGCTGATATGTAGCTAAAGGACAGACTTGTGTGAACTTATTTGGAAAAGAAGTATTTTTTTCCCTGGTATTTATAGCTAGGTAGGATGTAGCTGCACCTGATTTCTCCTTGTCTAGCTTGTGCTTTCACGTGGACTTGTTTTATACTAAAAATGCTCCAGACATGTTTTCTGAATGTCAGCCTGTTCATTTGAGTTTTAATTTCCTAAGCAAGATAAGAAGCTTGAAACTGATATCCCAGAGGGAAATTGGCTGAAATGCTGTAAACTACAGACTGTGCTAAAAGAAAGCCACCTACAGAGAAATATATCAGCATTGAACATATGTTTAAAATTGACTTTTAAAATAGATGTAACTGGGGATTAACTACTATCACTGTACTGGCAACTCAGTGCCAGTGTGTGCAAAGAGAGCATGGGGATTTTAATCAACCCATTCATTCATGTCAAATCTTTGTAGCTTATGTAAAATTCAAACCTCAACACTTCTGTATGTCCCTAAGTGCCCCTGACAGCTGACTATGATTTGATCAAAACACCTCTTTTTCTGAGTGCAATTTCTTCCTTTGAAAATGAACAGTTCTAAAGCATCAGACCTCTATCTTACTTCCACTGACTTTTTAAAAGAAAAGTTTAACTTAAATATTAATGCTTTGGCTGAAGATGATTTATCTTCAGTGCTTTATTACTTATTAGACTCTCCATTGGAGAGGAAAAAAATTATTACCAGCAGAACCTACTCAATCAGCTGTTCAGGACCTTTGACAGTCAGTGGAAAACATCCACAGAATCACTGATTGCATCAGAATCACTTTTGCATGAGCACTGACTATTCAGAGGGAGACAATTGGGTCAGGCTTCCTGGCAAAGAAACATTCATTGTAAGCAGGGTTTGCAAAGGAGAGCAAAGGAGTCTTCTTTGGAAGTTAATAGATGCCTGGCAAAATCAGCTCAAAGAGAAAGAAAGAAAAAAAAAGTTATTTGGAGGAAATTATGTTTGTGGTGATGTGGATTTAACCCCTCAGTCATCAGGACAGCTAACGAACCCAGGGCTTGTACTTGCAGGAGTTTTGCCAGTTCAGCTGTGCATGGCTGGAGTCACACTGAACACAGGTGAAAGCTTGACATAAGCCTTATATATCCCTCCAGAGACCACCAATCCAGTTATGTTATAGACCAAAACACTGCTGTAGCAAAAAACTCATATTTAGCTGTGTAATACATTCTAGGGATGTAAGTTCCTTGAATGGCTTTCTGTTGTAACAAGGAAACCATCACAGTTTGCTCACTGTAGAGGCAGGTACCTCTGATCACATAGAATCTTCAAAATATATGTGTATGGCTTTACTATCCTCGTCTGGAGGCAAGTGGAAAAATCAATATGATTCTCTTACTTGTAATACTAAATATTGCCCCCAAAAATGCACAACCAAGTGAGATATATGAGATACAGCACTTAGGAGTGATCAAATTGCCAGGACACCAGTCTGCACAGGCAGTGTAACAGCTCAATCCCACTGATTAGTGTCTTTTACTACAAGTACAGTATTTGATGCCTAATACATTCCTCTGCTTTTGTTTTGCTTGCCAACATTGATAGTGACTCACAGGAAAACAAAGGTAGCTCTTGACATTCTTTACAAACTCCCACTCATCAGTTAGACACCATAAAGCTTCGATGTTTCGATGTGGAAATCAGTGAGTTTGAATGCTGGCTGGTGTGGCTAATGCTTATCCTTCAGCACATAATCAGCTCAGTGCTAATGAGTTAGAAAGGCTCAGATACAGCCAGTCAAGTTCAGGCAGGGCTTATTCCAGAAAGCTGCTATTTTTGGAGCAGCTGAACCATATGAAGAACCATAAGCTGAACTTAACAGGTTATTCCACATGGGTTTTGTTACTGCATTTCCCAAATGGCATGGATTGTGGCTGTGCAGGAGGACAATAAGAAGAGTGAGCAACCTGGTCTAGTGGAAGGTGTGTCTGCTCATGGCAGGGGGACTGAAAGTAGTTTGTCTTTAAAGTCCTTTCCAACTCAAACCATTCTGTGATGTTACAACTCTAAGACCATGTCGAAGTTGGCCACAATGATTTGGGAAACTATCCTATCTTCAACACTCTTGCATGGAGGCTGAAGTAGTGGAGCAGATGTCCCTCTGAGCAGGACTAATGGAGGGTAGGCAAGCCTTGCTGAGTGTCCTTCCAAAGGAGACCAGGGCACAGCAAGTTGGGCAGAGAACAGGTGGCAAATGTTTTCCTCATGTCCTCTGCAATGTAAGGAAGTGTAAAGAGTGAGAAATATGGGCTCAGGAGTATAAGAAGTACCTTAAACTTGCAAGGTACAAGTTAAGAGAATAAGTGGACATCAGGGGGACAGGGTCAGAGCACATATGTTATAGCCAAATGAAGAGCCAGATGAAGAGCTGAAAAATTGTGGGTTCAGGACAGCATCTGTATATGAGACAGAGAGATTCTTGGCCTCCAAAAGGAAACCTAATGGGTGCCTGCTGCTGCATAGCTGGCAGTGTCCCAAGACCCCATATCCAGCAAACCTGGATATACTTGACACCACCGGCAGAGCATCTCAGCACCGATCCAGGCACCTTGGTGGTGACTTCTGGGGTGGACATGGGGCCGACAGAGCTGCCTTGCACTGCCTGGCACATACTGCCAGATCCTGCATGTTTACAGGATGTTTTTGCTCTGCAGCAGCTGGGAGCAGGGCAGACAGGGGTTTCTACACCTGTGGCATGGATGTAGAGTATGCATGCAAGAACATTTCTAGTGCTTAGCAGTGGCCCAGCAGACACACTGTGCCCGTGGTGGCAGAGGAGCATGCTGGCAGAGGAGCAGGAGCTACAGATCAGTGTGGGTCTGTGAGTGAGGTCTCAAACAAGGAGCATACCCTTGGGTTAGACACACTTGGCATTGTGCTCTCCTATCTGCTGGCTGCATCTGAGATAAAACACAAGTTTATACAGGACACCATTGCCAAAATTCAGCTGCTTCACTACCAGGCATTTGGGGGCTGCCTTTATCCCACCTATGGGATAAAGGGGACTATGGGACTCTGCACAGCCCAGAACTCTGTCTTGCTTTTGTCCCCTGATAGTCAGTGCCATCATAAAGCCATAAAGGGGTCTGCATTTCTGTGCCCATCCTCTGGGAGTTTCTCATGTCTCCTGCTTTTCCCTGGAGGCTGAGAGGAGGAGGGCCATGGCACAGCACCGCTGGTGGAGTGAGCTGGCAGGGCACAGATCTCCTGCAAAATCACTCTCCCTGTGCACGCTTGTAGAAAGGTGTGTTGATCCCTCCATGCAAGACAGAACATGGCTGTTTTCCAGGACCTCCTAAAAGCTAACATCTGGCTAGCAGGACTGTGGCACAGCACAGGCCACCTGGTCAAATGGAGCTGCTGGCTGGAGCTGGCTGTGAAGGCATGGAGAAGCAGCTGAGAGCCTGGCACAGCCTTCAGGCCTCAGAAGCACATATGAGGTTGTGAAACTGCTGCCTATTCTCATACGAGGGAAATTTCATGGGTGGCCTCCACAGAGGGAAATGCAAGCAGAGGCATGTCTCCTTCCATATCAGTGTAACCCAGGTGGCACCAGTGCAGTTCCCTGTGGGGACATGGTCCTGATCCCTGCCTCCAGGCTCCAGCTCTGACACTTGGAAAGTAGGCTCCACATCATCTTGTCTTCTCACCCTCTCCTCCCTCATTCCTTGCTGTACAGGAGCCTCTCTGCCAGGCACTTTGAGAGTGGCATAGTGAGGCACATGGTCAGCCCAGGAAAATGAGCAGGCACCATAAACCAACCTCTTGCTGCCTTTTGCCAAAAATATTCTTCTTGTGTCTCTGAATAGTACCCCTTGGTGATGTACTGCTGCACAAGATACCCTCCACTGTAGGATCAACAGGTGTTACATGAGTAAGAAGAAAGCCTCTCACTCAAAATGAAGGAAGATGCTGTCATCTAAAATATTTCTGGTTCTATCAGGAAATTTCTTCTTTTGTGCTGACCTCCATTTACAGAGTTGTTTCAATAAAAATTGAGCAACTGGCTATGTTTTCCACCGAAAGCAGGGTGTAAAGCCATGAATAATGAATAATACTGAGGTTCTGCAGGATAACATTTCACTTACACTCTTTATCCTGTTGTCTCTTTTCTTTCAACTGAATGAAGGAATCACTGACTTCATTAGAAGTATAGAAAGAAAATTTTCCAATCCATCTTTTGCGCTAGATGTAGAGGAATTTTTGCTTTTCTCTGGTCAAAGGCTACTGTGTAGCACCATCCTGTATTTTCATCTTCCCATGTCTTCTGGTGAAGTCTGGCCTTTCACTCTTTGCCTTGACTTTCATTAATGCTCCTCCCTGCTTCGCAGCTCCTCCCCAGGCAGCTGCCAGCTGCCTCTTTTGCTGTTGTTCTTCCTTATCCTACTAAAAATCCATAATGAGTAGCTAAATTTCTGAGAAGATATTTAAAAAGCTAGTCTTAATAGTACATTTCTTATTTCACATACCCTTCACTCAGCAGCAGATAAATCCAAAGTATAAAGATGTGCCTTACAGAACAGCTATTGTTCTGTGAATTCACATGTAATTGGTGCTGCACAGATATTTTTGAATGAACCCATGCAAAAGTCATCTGGTTTCAAGTTTCACAATAAAATTTATTAACTTTGGTTGAAACTCTGTTCAGTCATGAATTAGAAATTTGGGTTATGCTTTTTTGTATTGTATTGGGGTTTTTTCTTTTATTTTTTTTGGTTAGTTGGTTGGGCTTTTTTGGGCTTTTATATTTGGTTTTTTTTTTTGTTTGGAGGGACTTGACAAGGTTTTGACATGAGATCAGGTAACCCTTGGAAGCCAATAGGTTCAGAGCAGTTGCACTTTGAGGTTTTGAAGCTGTAAAAGCAGTCTATACCAACTGGCAAATAGATCTCTGGAGGTGTGAGGTGTGTGAACTGAAACAAGGAAGGTTTCAGCTGCAGTGAGTGCTGATGGCAGGCTGTGCTGCAGTGCCTTGCTGCCTGCCAGCTGACAGGGGGAGAGGTGTCTGAGAGCAGGTGCCACCAAACTTCACACCTGCTAAGTGCTTGGTGCCTGAACCCTCTGCTCACTGCTACCACCAAGTCTCTAGAAACCAGTGTGCTGTGCAGTGAGTAGTTATTTGTGGCTCTACAGTTCCCTCCCCAGGGCATAGGAGAAAGAGGTTCTAGTTGTGAGAGGTCTGCTCTTCTCTTTTCCCTTGGATTGCTACTGCCCATATTCAGCAAGACGTGGGCAAGGTGGGAAAGAGGCTTTGTGTGAGTGTCTGTGGGAAGATCAGCTGTGTTTAATTTAGGGATGTAGTTTTGTCTGCCCCTGTCATTTCATTAGTTTATCAGAATATATTGTAGGCAAAATGAGCAATAAGAATAAATAAAGCTAGAATAATTGAACATGACAACTAGAAACACCTTGAAGCACATGCCAAAAAGTGTTCCCATGTTGACTCTACTTCAAAGATTGCTTCAGCTGTGTGCTGTTACCACAGCAGTACCATCAGCTGCTCCTGATTCTTTTCCTCTCCAAAATCCTGCTCAAGCAAAGCAGAAGCAAGCTGAAATCCGAGGAACAAACAGCAGCTCCTGCCAACCTTTCAAGTAGTATCAAGACCAGGAGGAATCCATGGTTACTTGTGTTTGTGTTTAAGGAATGAAATCTAATCTGAAAATCTATCAGAAAGGGACTGCTACCAAAGTGATAAGGAAGAGTGTGGAGAAACACATGGAAAAGGAAAGAAATTGAATGAAAATGTAAAGCAGGAATAAGTAGATAAATAAAAAAGCAAGCCAGAACCAAAAATTACTTGCCATACAAGAAAAATTCCTTTTGAATTTCATCTATGCTCACTTCAGTCCAAGTGTAAGGATTCTCAGAAGGTAATGTCTTTAACTGGGCAGTCAATTTTAGCAGTAGAAAAGAAAGCAGAATAACATCTCTTGTTTGCAAGGAGAGATGTGAGAGATCAGTACTGCAGCTGTGATACCTCTCCATCCAGTGGCAGGTCCAAGTTGAGATGTGTTTGCAGGTGGAATGGGCAAAAGGGCTGACACTTTCTATGCCTGAAATCTGAGTAAATACACACTCCCCCTTTTAGCATGAGAGGTTTCAAGGGCCCCCTGATGTAGTGCCTCTGCTATGCAGTACCAGGAAGATGTTTATCTATTATGCTTTCAGGACATGTGCAAACGATGCATCCAGCTCCAAGTTTCAAGCCTGAGCAGGACTGGAAGCGGAATGTGGTCCTGAAGTGCTCACTGTGGGGCAGAGAAGTCTGAGCTCCACTTTAGTTCATCACTAAATAGCAGCCTGAGAGGAGGCTGGGTTGGGCTGGATTCCCCAAAGATGAATGACTTTCATGTTGTATGTAATGCACATTTTCAACAGAAATGCCCTTGGGGTTGGACTGATGCCACCTTCCATGAAAAACTCCTGGAAAACTCAATGTGGCTCAGCAGGGAAAGACCAAATCCTCCTGATGTCAAGGCAAGAGGGAGAACACTCTTGGCAAAGTTGTTGCTTGTTTCAGGTAAGGAATTCATAAACAAGTCCCTGAGTAATTGCACCTCTGAAAAAGGATTTGAGATGAAAATATGAAGAGCTTCATCAAAAGAGAAACAAAGTTTATTTGCATGTGAAGAAATACAGACAGCTTTACCAAGACTAAGGTCTGGGCTGCCCAGCACATCGTTTGAAGCTCTGTCAGAAGAGATTACTTGTTTCATATAGTAATTATAACTAGCACCCTAATGGATTAAAAATACCTCTTTCACCTCCACAATGGAAATTTCTTTTTTGATTAACCTGACTCGCCCTGGAGTAACTCAACCCAGGGCCGTTGTGTTGCTCTATCAGACATGCAACACACCCTTCAAGGGGCAAAACCTGCCTCTGCCTCCTACCTCCAAGAATGATTAAACAAAAATAACACAGTTTTTAAGAGGGAGGACTGAATCAAAGCAGCTCTTTGAAATATCTGCCAACTCAGAAGCCAGCTCTACAAAGAAATTACTCAAATGAGTGAGGGAGACTAGGCAGTGTGATAGCTGGGGCAATTTCCAAGGATGATGCTCATCAGGCACATAATGCTGTTGAAAGTAAACTTAACAGGGTACTGGTACAAACCAGTAGACCAAGGTTAAGGAGATTCAACCTGCCCCTCCCAAAAGTCCTGTCATACTTCCCCTCAGAGTCAGAATTTGTTTTCTAATGGATGTGTCTGATGCCATATTAATTTTGTAGACTTAGTGAAGTGAAAAATAAATGAAAACTTGAGATGGAAATTAGAGCCAGGCATAAGGTAATAATTCAATGTGATCCAGACATTATTAGTAGTAGTAATGTATTGCATTTCTTATTGTATGACATGGAACAAAATCCTTCCTTTTTTTCCCCCCACTGAGTTTGCTGCAGAGATGTACTGCTATTAAAAGGCATATCTTGTCACCACAAAATAGCTGTTGAGACTCTGGGATCACAGCCCTTCCTGGTCATCCAAGAGCACAGGCAGCAACAGCTGTGCCACAGCCAAAGGGCCTGTGAGTATCTATACACTGCCACAGAGTTATTTGAAATCAGCTGCCTTCCTGTGCAGAAGGGCGCACACTGGGCATCAAGATGAGCTTTGGTGCTGGTACAGTCTGCTCAGGGTCCTTGGCTCTGCATCACTGCTGGACAGCACAGAACCACATTTCACATGTGACCCAGACATCCAGCACTCCTCTTTCCTGTACTCCACAGTCACACTGGAGTCTAATGGAGGTAGAAAGGTAATGTCAGCACAAATAAAATGAACAAACATATATTTTTAAATTGCTAAAGAAAAAAATTTTGTAGTCCTATTTCTGTATCCATCTCTCCCTCATGTTCCTTCAGTGAGATTCTGGTGAATTTGCTGTCCTCCCGCTCCAGCTTTCCAAACACATCCAATCAATTGTATAGCTCTGCAGAGGGGTATCTAGTGTATCTGCTTGCCAGGATAGAGCCACAGCTTATAAGCAGTTTATTTTCATCAAGCTGCATTCTTTGATGTCTGGCCAGCGGGTTTTACATCAGCTGCACACAGATTTTTGGAAGGCACCTGGTGTGATTTTCTGCTGGAGAGCACCTGGGAAAGCAGAGTTCAACTCAGGAGAGGAATCATATTCATCAGGTTCAGTGTCCCCAGGCCAATTGTCTGACTAGGAATCTGCTTCATTTCTCAGCTGCTCAAATGTGCAACAATTTTGATTTCAGTCTTAAAAATACCTCTCAGGTTTCTCCCTTTAAGAAGAAACTGGCTATATAATAAATAAGATTTTGAGTGATAACACAAGGAGATTCTTCTGTTATCACTTCCTCAGTCTGGTTGGGCTTTGTCTCATGTTAAACAAGGGTAAAAAAAAAGCCCCACAGTTCAAAGCCTGACTTCAAGTCAGAGGAGAGACTTTGAGGTGCTCTGGCACAGGCTTTAAATACTAGCTTTGTCCTCTGAATGAGTTTATGTTGTGGATATGCAAAACACTTCATGTCTTTAAGTTTCAAAATGTTTGAGGCGTGCTTCTGATACAATAATCCCCTGAGTTTGGAGCTGACAGTCTGCAGATACAGATGAGCTCCACATACTAATATTGCTTACTGTTTTGAGAGGACATGAGGAATTGTTTTTCTGGTTATGTACTTGACATAGTAGGACTCTTTAGGCCATAAAATGGGTTTAGAGCTGCACAGTTTAGTTTTGCAAATGCAGATTGGGTCATTTGTATGTTTGACTGTTTGATTCATGTGTACAACTATAGCAGCAATCCAGCATAAGCCTGTTTGAAATGTGTCCCTGGCAGTCAACTGGGCATTTCTAATCAAGCCTGACTCTGGAGCTGTTTTCGTACTCCAAAGGGATTACACTATCACAAATCACTGGGTACCATTTCCAAATGGTGTAATTGCCGAATGACAGCTGGAGGAAATGCTGCCTGCTTCCTGATTTAGAGGAAAAGTTGTTTATTTAAATGAGAATAAACTCATTTTATCATCTGGAAAAACCAAGTATTATGTGGCAATGTAAATATGTTAGAGAAGTAACGTGTCAACCTGAAGCAAGGCAGAAAATGCTAGGAATCTGAGGAGCCTTGTGTGCATTTTCAGCTTTGTGCAGATTGTCCTGTGGGCCCTAGATTGTCCTGGTTTGCCATCTATAAAATGCCTATGATTTTATAATTATCTCCTTCTGAGGTCTATTGGAAAGATTTATCCTTTAGTGTTTGCAAAACATTTTGAGATTCCCAATAGAATATGTTCCATCAATGTAAAAACACATTATTCATCCCCTTTTCAAAAATAAGTTCCAACTTAAGGAGCAAGAGATCATCTTGCAAGCAAAATGCAGCTAAAATGAAGAAACTAATATCTGTGCTTTTCACAAGACCAAATACCTTGGGAATTTTTTTCTTTTGCTGGATTTTTGGCTTTTTTAAGGTCCAGTTAATTCAGATTTCTCATAAATCAGTCTGCAATCTACTATGGATTAGCTAGCTACACTGGATATAGATCCAGCAGTGTGGATATTTGCCTGATCAATTTGGTATTTGACTTATCTGGAAGCATGTTATCCCAGATTAATACATTCAGCTGACTTAAAGCAACTCTTCACAGCACCAGTGGACATATCTCTGCACAGTAATTGCACTGTGCTCTGCAAACTGATTTTCCATAGAGTCAGCTCAGGTCTGGAAGGAAGATCAAATTCACTGTCACTCTGCCTTGGCTCTGTGTGTTCCAAGCTAGTTATTGCTGTCTTCTGCACATCAGTCTCAGGGAGAGTCACCGGCCCAGGTACAGCGCAGTGCAGTGGGGTACTCAGTGTGGTGCTGCACCTCGATAAACAAGCCAGACCAGAGCTCACCCTCTTGGGTGTGTTATAGGGAGACACTCCAGCATTGCTGCTGGAAGCAGTCTGTATCTGCCAGGGTTACTGGCTGCCCACCATCCGTGCTGCTCCCGGGGGGCCAGGCTCACTCCTGCCTCCCACTGCAGGAGATGTGCCATTCTGGGACACTGGAGAGTGCAGAGCTGACAGCTGCTGTAAACTGAGGCAGCACGTCTGACACCAGCTCACACCACAACAGTTTGCCCCAAGGAGGGGCTAGCACAATGCCTCGATGTCACAAGACCTTCAGTACATTTTCACCAGTTCTAAAAAGAAAGAAAGGGTAAGAAAGAGGAAAGTTGGTTATTCATACTCTCATTGGTAATGGCTCACTACAGCAGAAAAGAGAGCAAAGCTGTCATGTCACAGGCCACTTCAAAATAGTTTATAAATAAGTGGTCAGGAAATTCACCATGCCACTGGTCTCATTTAACTTGGCAGCATTACAGACTTCTCTTTTCACACACAGTTGTTTTTTAATGGCCTCACCGACAGGCTATAGTGGCCCAGCACTTGTCCTCACAGCTGCCAACCATAGCTAGATAGTCAGGTGCTTTTCTGGACAGGGGACCAGGATTGGAGGAAGAGACAGATCCTTTCTCTCCTTGACATGCTTCCCTCCCAGAACCAAATCTTATATTTTCATCTAAAAGGCAGTCCACCCTTCCTACTAAAAATGCTTTTAGTTCTAATAACAGGTAGGGCTGCAAACTTGGAGACATGTTCACTGGTAAATTTGGACTCCTTAGCAGTTCTTCAGCAGGTCAGCAGAGGGGTACGCCAAGTTCATTTATCCAGGGGAGCCAGCACAACACTCTGACCCTAACCTGTTGAATTATTATGTAGAGAATGTTGTCCACTACTTTTCCTGGGTCCCCTGGGGATATTTGGCAGGGAAGTTGCATAGAAAGGAGAAATTCAGTCAAGTTAACAAGGACTAAGACAAGGAACAAGAAACATCAAGTCCCAAAATTCATCTTGCAAAAGAAATTGAAGTTAATAACAAAACAGTCTGTAAGCTGTTTGGGGCATGAGGGCAGTTAGGAAAAAATTGGGTTCGTCACCCAGTAAGATAGTCTGCAGCAGAATGGACCAAGAATGAAGGAAATAATTAAAATATTCATCAGTCTTCACTAAGCATGATTTGAGGACACATAAAACTATCACACAAAAAAGGAAGCACTTGGATTTAAAAAGATTAGTGTAATTAGCTTCTTTGAGATTGTGTTGTCCTGACAATATTCATCTCCAAGCCTTCAGAGTGCTTGGAGGAGGCTGCATTTCCACAGCACCTTAGTACAGCTTTGAAGATGCCCAGTGGCAGAATCTCTTGCATACTCATCCTCACTTCTGCCCCCTGTACAGCTTTCCCTGAGGCATGATCTACAAACTGGACTGATGATGTACTTTGGGTTGAAATAATCCATCAAAGATGAAGAGGGAGAGCGTTATTTTCTAACTGACAAAATTACAGTAGAATTTTACTTACACGGATGGGGATCGGGGGCAAGTGGTGGTTTCAGGACTAGGAAAAGTGATGAAGAGACAGGATGGAGAGAGATAAGGAAGGCATTAGGTGCAGTGGTGGTAGGAGACAGGAATTTCTCACACTTTCCTCACTTTCTGTCAAATCTGACACAGAAAAGTGCAGGGTGGCAGAGGAATAAATCTTATCGTTGAAAAGTTTTGGTGGACAGAATTGGTTGCTAAAACTGGAAAGCAGAAAAATTATTCTGTAGACTTAAAGAGAAAAGAAAATCTGCACAAACTGTAAATCTACCAGCCTAGATTTACCTTCTAAAGCAAAAGGAGAAACAAACTACCTATAAGCACAAAGAAGCCACAATGAATTTACATATTTCAAGAATTAAACAACCCAATTGACTGTATTTTTTCTCAGATAGTATCAAAAGCCTGATGAAAAGGATAGAAGCAAAAGATGTCAGATAGCATGAGTGCAGTAGGGGGCTTGACCCTGTATTTCCCCTGGTATTTTTAAAAGCAGACTATAGTAACATTTTCTTGGAAAAACTGGAAGGCTGCTGCTCGAATTTTGAAGATGCATTCTCAAGAAATAATTGGCAAAGATTTAATGTCAAGCCTGAATAGCAGATCACATGAGGGCCCAGAGTTCTGTCCATGGTCCAGGGCAGATTAGTATTTTCTATAGTGTTTGAGAGGCTGTAAAACAGTGAAGGATATAAATAGGTAGCAGGTCCAGGGCCAGGAGGAGCTGCAAGCAATTTGAAGGCAAGCCTTGGACTTTAATATGAGCATGACAAATGGGAGAAATGGTCTGGAAAAGTAGGAAGCAATTCTATAAGAAGTGCAAAGTCAGATAAGCATGTGTCAGTGATGTTTTATGCAGAGATGAGTTGATTGGGGCCTTCAAGGATGTCCAAGTGATGTACCAGCATCCTGCACAGGTTCTTCCTTTTCAGTAAGAAGGTATTTTTGTATGGAAAAAAACAAAGGAAATGAAAAAGCAATGTTCAGTGCTTGCTTGAGCTGTGTCTGATCGTAGAAACTACAGTCAATCTCTTTGAGTACACCTAGTAATATTGCCTAAATAGAGAAAATTTTAAGAGTGACAGTGAAGTATATCCTGCACCATTGGAAAGTAGCTTGTGTTTTGCCATGTAAATGCACACAAAATTTGGCCCAAAGCATTTAGCATGGATTAACTCCACCTGCACTAGCCAACAAGCAATCCAAGTATAGAGAAAGAACAACAGATAAAACAGTTTTGTTCAATATATTCCAGTAAAACATGAAGGAATTAAGAAATTATTAAAGTGAGGTTATGTAAAGGGCAGTTCCCTGTCATGAACTTGACTTTTCTGGATAAATTTTGTACCACAAAAATAGACTGGGCAAGTAAAGTCAGAGACAAAAAATTGACCAAGTTTTCTCCTCTGCTGTACCTAAAATATATGAAGAACTACTTTCATTATTCATGGTAGAAAGACAAACACTTGCACAACAGATTGCAGAGAGGAGTGTTCCACGTGCTGTACAAACCCTTCCTAGGGTTAATTCTGCCCCATACCTATTACAGTTGATACAGAAGATAGAGATGAGTATGAAAATGAGCCTACCTGAGGGCAAGGCCCAAAACATTAGCCAGATGTTCAGACCTTTTGTGTATTGCTTCTCCCACTGATGGATTGCTTTGGACTAATGGAGGTATAGGCTGTCATTGAATTCAGTGCACACTTGGTATGTACGTGTCTGCACCACTCAAATCTCTGCTAACTGGTGCTACAAGTGGCAACAACCACAGAAAAGACCCATTAAATTATCATGTAGGAGTAAGGCATGCCCACTCACAAAATAAGAGGCTGCAGCTCACACCCCATTGTCCAGGCTTGGTGGTTCATCCACCCCCTGGGGCTGTGCCCCACAGGGCTCTGGGGCACCAAGTTCATCTTGGGCACTGAATCCTCTTGCAGACAGTTTCTGATACCCTGCATTTTCCTAGCTTAATTCTAGCTTGTAGAATTAAATACTATGTAACAAATTACATTGTCAAAGCAACTGAGTAGAAATGAATCTTTCCAGCCTCCTTCAGCTAGTACAGAAAAAATAATGTGATATTTCTCAGTCCATTGCACAGGGAACAGACAATGCCAACTGATTCCTTCTCCCTAATTGAGAAGAAATGGACAATTAATGCAGCTGTGAGGGAAATGGAGAGGTCTGGCATTTCCAGCAATGCAGATGAAAGTCTCTGAAAACTCTTTTGCTTGGCAAAGTGTCAGAAAGCATCCTTCCTCTTTTGTTTGTAGCAAAAAGAGAGCATTTCTAAGCAGACCTTAAAAATTTTATGCTAGATGACTGCAGCAAGGAAGAGCAGCCTAGGTGTTAAAGCAAACCAGTTAATCACTGGGGTTAATTGGACCCCTGCAATCATGCATGGCCAGAGGTTGCACATTATTCTTCTCATTCTAGTGAGAATTGAGCACATCACTTGCAGAGAAATATTTGTGTCTTGTGTTTTCCTTCACCACAGACTGCAAAAGGAAAGAAAATTACAGCCTAGCTACAAATGTCCATGAGACTGGAAGTGGTGGCTGCCTTGAGTGGACTGCTGATATTCTGCCTGCTAAATATATGTTCTTCTCCTGATTGCTATTAGCTATATTAGCTATATCCTGATAGCTATTAGCTGTAGCTATATATGACCTATCAAAATGATCTTTTTTCTTAGGGTCCAGTTATAGTAGCTCTCTCTGCTGCCCCTTCTCCCAGTGATGTTGGGAGGTAGGAGCCAGGGCAGCCAGGGGAGCTGCAAATGCTGCTGCCCTGCTCCTCGCTGCTGGGTCTGCATCTCTGGGAGGAGAGATGTCCAAACAGCATCTCATGTAGGCCTGAGAACAGGCTTTCTACTTGTGATGTGGCCACTGCACAGCTCATCGAGGTGAGGACCATTTATCACATCTTCTCTGATGCTACTTTCATACCATGGGTGCTGAAGAGTAAATAAATGGTGACCTAAGATTAAATGTCTGTCTTGCTGGACACATGCTTTTGTTAGAGATAGGACATTGCCAGGCTGTTATTTCACAGTTCTTCAGAATTAGAAAAAGTTCTGCAATAGAAATGGGACCTACAGTCTTTACTTTCTCAGTGTCTACCAAGTTAGAAATATAGCAAGTCCAGAGTATTAGTTCTATAGTCCTGTAATTTCAAGAAATAAGAGATAAGGCAAATATACTTTTTTTTTTCCAGTGAACTGAATTACTAATGAAAACTAGTAATTTTAAAATGGTAGAAGCTAGGAAGCGCTTTTAGTTACTGATAAGCACAAATATCTGTGGAAAGGAGTATTAACAATGTATAGTGTGGGTGTATTGGAGACAGAAATGTGAAATAAATCCTGTGCTGATATTGTGCTGCTCAGCAGAGTTCTCTAACCCAGTGTGCTCAGTGCCTGTGTTCTCACAGCTGGCAAAAACTCTTTAAAAGCTGTTCATACTGGGAAGGAATGTGCATCTGTAAGAATCAGTCACTGCACCTTGTCAATCATGTTCCTGGGGTTTGTCTTTGCTGAACTGCAGTTCATGCAAGGCCGAAGATGGGAAGAGGAGGCTCTCAGTTCACCTCACGTTGCCAGAACTCAGGCTGATCTGATCCTTGTATTAAAAATAACCTGTGGCTATCTCCAGCTTGTGCCTGCCATCTCTAGGGTCTGCTTTGGAAGGAGGACTTTGAGTGTGCCAGCAGGGCTGGAGCCAAAGCACACTGTCAGCGTTTGCCATGGGAGCCGTCTAAAGTCTGGCAAATGTTACGGCTTTCAACAGCCAGGAGCACAAGCACAGCCATCTCAGCAACATCACTGCAGCTAGGGAGCATGGATCTTATAAACCCAGCCTCCTGGGTTTTGAGTACCACACTCCTTGCACGTTTTCTGAAGGTGGGCACTGAAGGATGAATGTTCAGTAGGGCCCGTGGTTCATGAGCTCCACGGTGTGAGTCTGCCCAGCCAGTACAAGTCCACAGTGGGTCACTGTGGTGTGTGGTGGTGCAGTGTCAGTACCAGGCACTCAGCACAAATGGAAACATGCCCATCTGAAATAAATCCCTTGATTTTAATGTACACACTGGTAAAGACTCAGTTTTTCCTGTCTCTGGCAGAGGGGTGTGACTGACCCATGTCAGCTTTTAATATCCCTATATTATGTCTTACTTCTATTGTAGTTGAAACCCACAAATATCTGTTCATCCCTCCACTTCTCTCCCCAGATTTATGATATTCTGACAGGTTCTGGACTGTCCACCCATTGCCTGTAGCCATTTTTACAAAAGAAGGTCCTGCCTCAGGGGGCATTTCTGTGCACTGTGAGGCATGTATGGGTTGCAATGGAGCATGATGAGTGATGGGGCTGCTTCTGGGCAGCTCCCACTGGCCAGGACCACCACTGAGCCTGGTGGTGCTCCAGCCCTCCTGGGCACCTCAGGGGAAACCTGACTGACTGGTTCTGCCAATATTGCTGCTCTTTGGGAAAAAAGCCCTTTTGACAAAAACATTGTTTATTTTTTATTCACAAAATCAAACCAATCTTGAAAGATATTCCATGAAAATGTTTGTTTTTTAAATGAAAAAATACATTTAAAGAAAATAAAGAAACTTAAGTTTAAACTATTTGTATGTTGTTGTGGCTTCTCATACTCAGCCAAATGTAAGACTTTGTATTGCTATTTCTATATTATTTATTGATATCAGAATTACTTCTGCATAATTCAGTATTCTATTATAATATAATAACTCAGGCTAAATATCTGAATAATTTACTGCTGACTTCAGTTATTTAAAAATTATTATAATCAGCTGTTGCTTTATATGGAATAAAACAACCTGTTTTACATAGCATAGTGTTTTCCAATATATAGAGACAACATGAAAATTCTATGAAAATTTGACTAACAAAATAAGAATGCCTTATTTGCATTTTTTATTTTAAATGTTATTCAGCTATGATGTGCATAAAACATTTAATATAGAAAATAAAATAAATTATTCTGTTCAGAACTAACCAGGAATTATCCATAAGGATTTTTTTAAGTCTTACACATTAATAAACCATCTGCAAGATATTAAACATATAAAAATTTCATTAGACGGTTAAAGGGCATATATATGTGGGTGTGGGTGTGTGTGCTTCTCAGAAAGAATACTTCAATTTGATATACTTTCAAGTTTTTCTGAGATATGCATTACATTGAACAGACAATTTTTAAGATTTTCTATTCCAGGGGAACCTTGCAAATGTTCCACCATTACTCCAAGGAGGGTAAATGCAGAGGTCATATCCCAGGGCTCCCTGTGATGCCGAGTTGTTGGCTCTGAAGTGTGCCCATGTGTGAGCCTGGCTGCACAACTCATCATTAAGGGCTATAAAGGCACTTTTCCCTGGCAGTGGGGATGTCCACAGGGCAGAGGGGAGCCTTGCAGGGAGCATCCTACTTGTGCCACTTGGCTGGCGGCTCTGCACCTCACACAGAGCCATGGATGAGCACTTGGGCTGAGCACCAAAAGGCACAAACTGCTCTAGGAACACCCTTGCTGCTGTCCTTGCAGTCCATCGGCCACTGAAGGACAGAGGTGGCACTGCTACCAAAAAAACTGCTGGTCCTTCTTCCCAGGGCATCCCCAGCTTGCTGGAGCTGCTCCTGTGCAAACCCCAGCTTGTGGCAGCTGGGAGATTTCCAGTGTGTTTGCCCTACAGGTCTTTTCCAATGCCAAATAGGAGCAGTGCCCAGAATTTATTTACTTGCATTTCCAGCTGAACACCAATATAAACAGCTAAATTAGAGATTGAAGAGGGCTTGGCAGGTACACCCAAGGGATGGAGCTTTAAAGAAATTTGAGAAGACTCTAAGGACTATTTTGATAATGAGCACAATATGCAGATAAAAGCCAAATAGAAAGTGAACACTGAACACCTGCAGGAAAAACAGACCCAGCAGAAACGCAAATGCAATTCACACCCCTCTTTGGCGTCTGTTCTCTTAAGAAACCTACAGCTTATAAAAATTTTATTGAGTCAGTTCTAAATGGCAATGTTTGAAATGTGATCTTTCTTCTTTAAAATTAAGCTGTTGATTAGAAAAAAAAATACAGTGGCCAGCTTTGAGAAGTTTGCTTCACTTACAGCCATAATTAAGGACGATATTATTTTGGCCTTGGATATGCATGTAGAAGTGCATGCTTGTTTATATGCCCTCAGCAGAGAAGTAGAAGGGAAAACACAGCTTACAGACTTACAATGCATTAGGGGCACTAGGTTTTGTGCACTAAACCCTGTGAAAATGTAAACATAAACAACATTGGTCAGACTTAAGTAATATAATAAATGGAAAGGAAGAAACAAAGTTGGTCATGAAGTTGAGTTCAGAACACTTCACAGAACAAGTCACTTCAGGAAAGGTTTGAAGTGATGCTGGGCCAAACTTCCTGCTCTTCAACCCATCCGGGAAGGAGGCTCTAGGACACAGGTGTGAAAAGCAAAGATAAATTATGTAGTAATCCTTTTTGTTATATGGAAGAAAAGAGAAAAATATCAGCGAGCTGACATTATCTGCAAAGTATTAAATGTTTTAAGGAGAAGTAAGAGTCCCAGAAAAATGAAAGATGAAGCCATCTTTTATCAAAACACGTTTTCAGTTTCTGTAAAGCAACTAATAAATTAGTGATTTTGTGTGCTGATGAAGAAACATTCATGGTTTTGATATAAAGTTATAAGAAACTCACATTTGATGGTTTGAAACAGGCTGAGTTCTCATGACCAGATAATGCAAAAAAATAGATTGAGTAAAACCCAGATTTCATCAAAAGGCCTCTAATTCAGGTGTGTTTTCTTCACCTAGTGTAATTTCCTCTGTCATATAGTTCTCACTCTTCCTTGGTAGTTATTAGGTGTATTGTAAAAAAAACCTCAAAAATCTGCAGGGGAGTAAGAGCCATAGGCTCATTTGTGTCTTGGGATGACAGCTTGTTTGTCCTGCCTCGTGTCTGCAAGTCACAAGCACCAGTTCTGCCTATGCAGAAACACAGAGCTTTTCTTGGGAGCATTTTCTTCTCATCACTCCAGTTTTTCTTCCTACCTCCTTCTTGCTCTGCCTTCACACTGACTAGAACCCATGGGAAAAGCATGTCAGCACAAACAAAAGCTCCCCACAACTCCAGTGCTGACTCCAGTAATGACCAGTTAGAGCTACGTAATGAAGACTGCCAGCAATGGGAGATGAGTACAGCCTCCTCTGTCATCATCTCTCTGTCACCAGTAGCTTCAGCCAGTCTTGTTGAGTTTATTGTGACCTTGATGAACTTCCTTCTTCGATTTCATCTAAGTACTTCTAACACTGACATCCTGTGGCAATTGCTTTGTGCTCAAAATTAAGCAACAAGCCAACATGTTACTGACATTTCTTCTAGGGGGAACAAGAAGTGCCTGAGTATTTTCCAGCTTCAAAAGTAAATTAACAAAATCCCAAACTATAGAATGCTTATCTCCCAAGCAACTTTTCCAGGTAAAGAGGCAATTTGGAAGCAAAGTTTTCATGAAAATTTGTAGGCATCCCTGCCATAACAATACCATTTTAAGTGCACACTCTGCCATAGTCATATGGATTTTTCTGAGTCTAAGCTCCCTGTTCTACCTTAGATGACACAGGAGATGTTGTGTGTTCTGTCTCTTAATAGGAAGTTCTGAATATACAGTAGCACAGTAAAGCGAAGCACAGATCTTAACAGCCTTTAATTAACCTGCTTAGCACTGTGAACCAATTTGTACATTCTTCATGATTATAAATTACCCTGAAACTGAAAGCAGAACAATCAAATGAGTAACATGTGAAAACTGTGCAGAGATATGAAGGGCAAAAGGGCTAATGAGGTCTGATATATTTTGAGCAGTCTATGTTGCTTTGAAAAAATCCTGAGCAAATGATTCAACAGAGTTATCTGAGGAAAGCAGGCACCAGAAGAAGAGGTGTCTTGTTCAGTCTTTACAATTTATCTTCTGCCTGTCTCTGCTCTTCACTATATCCAGTCAAACAAATATAAAATGGACAGATGAAGACATTAAGTGTAATAGTAATTTAGAGACACCATGCAAGAAGACCAGAAGAGAGTTTGCCACAAGAATATGGCCTTGATGTTTTTCCCAAAATGAGGCATCATGGTGGAGCAGGCACTTAAAGAGCCCCCTTTTTGCAGGCTTGACAAGTAGGGATGTTTCAATTTTTTCTAGGCTGTAATCCCATCCTTTACATAGTGTCTAATCCAGAGAAGGTACCATCAGTGTCAGACAAAACATACCTTTAGCCAAAGTAACCACAGTTTTTGCATTACTGCTTTTACTTTTACCGTTGTTTTCTCCCATTTGGCCACAGACTTTAGTGTCTCACTTCCATTAGGTCTAGGCCAACAATGTTTCCTCTGCAGAGGAGCTCAGTGCAGAGTTTAACCTATGGGGTGTCAGGACATCCCTTCCAGCCCTACAGGACCTGGGAACTCTACCACCTCTCACCCAAGGGAGTGAAGAGCTCTGTAACTGCAGGCAGGACTGCACAAGTGAAGGGTTTTGGTGAAGCTGCACAAAAGTTGGCAAAGAAGTCTTCATAACTTATGCCTGGAACCCGAGGCCAAAGAACTCCTGCTGGACTTCATCTGTGAAATTTGGGATTTAAAGAGATAGGCATGCTCTAAGGAAGAGCTAGCTCTTTCAGGTCATAGCAGAGGTTGTAAAGCTCAGCTGAAGCAGAGAGGTCTGCCTCTCTCATATACACTTTGGACAGATCTTCCTTGGTAAGGAATCTTTTGGGGATCACTTTCATGAAATGGTGTTAATATAGAGACAAGTATGTCAGAGTGAGCAAGCCACTGGTCTAAATTCAGCTACAAGATTGTGTGAGTTGTCTGTAGGCAAGAGGTTAGTGTCAGCACAGTTCTCAGGAAAGACTGACTCTTAAAATAACATATCTGAATGTATGGTCTTCTCGAGCTACAAAAATCTGTCAGGCCCAGTGCCAAGTGGAATTGGGTTGCACATGCTGCAGCTTTGGTTCCTTGGTGCTCCAGGAGGATGATCTACACATATATACATTTCCAAATCCAGGACAGCTTTTTTATCTTTAAACGGCAGTGGGTGCCAAGGAATTTTCCCCCAGCAATTGTATACCCTCTGGATGAACATGCTGTATTCCATAGGGGTCAAACATCTAGGAGGAAAAGCCACTCATAATAAAAGCTAGCTGTCTCCTCTGCACAGCAGCTTACAAAGGTGTTCCACCTAAGTGCTTGTTCTGCAAGAATCCAGATTCACAGCACTCTATGTGTAAGTTATTTTTATGTAATTTGAAGACTAAATAATCTTCAGGCAGTTGGCTGAGGTACCTGACACAGCAGCAACACCTGCCTTGGGTCCCTCTGCAACAAGGAGAGAGCTATCTCACTCAATGGTGATTATTATTTTCAAATATCATCCCACTTACACAAGAAAAAATGTGTGAATATGTGTTTCTGTGGGGGTTGAAAGAGGTGGATGTAAGTGTATTCACATCCTTACAGTTTTACAGGATAATATGATCCTGTCCGAAAATGCAGGCTAAGGTATTTAAAAGCAAAGAGAATAATCTGTGAAGAGGAATACAGTATCCTGCTAAAAATGTTATATGTCTGGTCTGGGAATACTTATGTTCTAAGTAGGCTATAAATGAATACTTAACCACTTTAGTGCTGTGATGACCCTCATGTGGTCTTGGCACATGCTCCATGATATTCTTTAGCTGCCACTCCACTGAAAATAACAGGAGCATGCATAACAGAGCCAGCCTGGAGCAAAGAATTGCCTCCAGGATCTACCAGACTGTCCTGCCTAATATATGTTGATGATTTCAAAACAATGTACTTCTGCTATTCCAGATGCAATAAATACTATTTATTAATTCCAAATCAAAAGCATGGGTAGGCTGAGTCCCACATTTTAATACCTGGAATAGTACTGCTGCTGCTATACAAACCATAAATCTCTTTTGTAAGAAGGAAAGAAATATATATCACTTGGTACATAAATCATTTTAGGGTAGTGTTGCATGACATGAAAAATATTACCTAATATAAATTTTTAACCAATAAAAGTGCAAAGTTTAGCTATTCCAATTAATTCTATTTCTTATTGGAAACTCTTTGGACAATCCCTGCAAATTTGCTTTGCCCTTGTGGGCATTACTAATTTTAGCACGAATGATCATTCATCTAAGAATTCATGCCTGAAATGAAATGATTCACCATTTGTTATTCTCTTCCAATAAATGTTTGTTACCCAGTCACAGCAGGGAAAGCACAGAGTTACTACGCAGATCCTCACACAGCATAAATAGTGAGTAGTAGCAGGAAGCATTGAGCCAGTTTTGGAGATGAACTGCATCACTCCAAGGTAATATCAGATATCAATCCCTCTTTCCCTTCATGCTCCACCAGAGAAACAATCATTTCCAACTAAGCACAATTCAGTTCTTACCAAGAACATCTCAGCTTTGCTGCTGAGCTTACTGGAGCTGGTGGCAGGACAAGATATCCTGGTGGCAGGATAAGCTCTCCCTCCCCAGATTGTGAGAAAGCACAGCCTGAGGGAGGCACTTCAGGCTGTCCTGCCTGTGTTTCAGTGGCTCTGTACCTCCCTTGACTGGTCAGGTGCCATTAGTGTTGGCTTGCATCTTACTCCCAGCACCAAAGGAAAAACAGGAATTTCAAACGCAGAAAAATATGAAAACCAAATTAGGGCTTTTAATGAAGGTCCAGGTGGTCATGATCAAGACTAAGGTGCGCCAGGCTGTACTAAAACAAAGCACATCCTTTGTGTTCCCCAGCATTGCTCCAGCACTGTTTTCCATCAAAGAGTACCTGGGCTGACACCTGCCTCCCTATTCTTTATGGTTCAGCAAATCTGACAGTGACAGTGTCTCACTATCATGAGAGAATTCAGAAACCTGGATTCATAGCATCCTGTGTAATGTATTGCATTACCCATTAGCTTCAAGAACAAGTGCAAAGCAGAGGTCAGTCTGCAGCCATCAAACTACAGCAGCTGGGAAAAGTGTGATTGTAAACTCAAATCAGTTGAGTTCCAATTCCTAGAGCACTTGGTATGAAGGTCATTTTCTCTACCTGATATACTGAGCTTACCCCTTTTTCCCCAGAATAAAATTATCTGTCTAGAACCTGTTGAGCAAACTGTGCATGCATGCTTTCTATAGATTAGGACTAGCACAATAAAAAAGCCAAAGAAATATGTAAAAAATTTCATGGGAAAAAAAGGCTCTGGATTCTTAAGTCACTAATTTTGGAGAAAAGGAATGTTTGTGTGTTGAATGAGAAATAAAAAACAGGAAAAGTGAATTATTCAGGATTTAAGTGCAGTATTGGAGTCACTGCAAATTCTGCTACTACCCAAAAAAACCCACCTGCAATTAAAAGTCTATGAAGAAAAGCAAGATATAGCTCTCCCTGTGGTTTACACTGTGGCAGTCCCAGAGTCCCTTGATCCTGGCTGGAGCCTCCCATGTAAATAATTATACACTCAGATAAATGGCCTTTGTCACCATGGCTCACAACAACTGGGACTGCTTTCAACACAGCCAGTTCTGCTCCTTTGGAGCTGCGTCTGGGGAGTTATGGATTCTCAAGTTCCTCTGCTTCCACATGAGGCTGCTGCATAAATGCTCCCCTGTGGTCTTACTGCTGAGTGGGTGGGTATCATGTTCCTGCACAGGACCTCCTGGTTACTCTCCTTACTCCAGTGTTGTGCACCAGTATCCTGCTTTCCCTTTCCTTCTGTTTCAACACCATGAAGAGAGGGTCTGAAAAAACATTTCTCTTTTCTATTACAGTGAAGTGAATATCCCATGATTGGTCTTTAACGAACTTTGCAAAGGGCAGAAAGCATCAAAAGACTCTGATTCTATAGTATTGGGCTTTACTTTTTTACAGATTTCCTAGGCTTGTAAGCATATCTTACTCCCACATGCTCATCAGTTCTGCTCAGCCAGTTTCTCTCCTTGTGCTTTCATCTTAGTTTTTTGGTTCATGGTTGACTTACACATGCTTTGAATAATTTGTGGGCTAATCATTAGCCTTCCCTTCAAAAGGTGTATTTCTGCTAACTATCCCCTCTCCTTTTTTCAACACCATGCAGTTCTGATTACATCTCCTACCAAAGGTGACCTGAGTTTTTGTGTCATGCCTCGGAGAGAGCAGCTCAGAGCGCAGTGGATTAGACTGCATGGCACACTGCACAGCATTTTCACCACTGCACTAGTGCTGTTCATTTGCATTTGTAAATTTGACATCAGTAAGATTTTCTCTATGTTTCAGCATCTTGCATAAGTAGGGCTTAGTGGGAACCACCTCAATATAAAATGAAGATGACAAATAACAGACTCAATCATTTGCAAAGCCTAGCTCACCAAAGAGAGAAGAGCACTCATATTACTTTTGGTCCACCTTTACTGCTTCCAGGACAGTTTTCATGACCAGATGGTCAGCTTTTCCAGCTGCTGAAATAGTTTTGGGAGGACCATCACTCAAGATAAAGCTGTGTGTCACTGAGGATAGATGCTGACCTCTGCAGGAAGAGGGTGGTTTGGCTCGAGGACTGGGCCCTCCCAGCCAGGAGGCTGCGGGGAGGTGATTTCTGTGACATCTCTCTTTGAACCTCATTACTCATGCTAATGATCTCTCTCAAGTCCAGGCATTACATTGGCATACAGGACAGCAGAATCAGAGTCTAGCAAGGCCTGGTATTTTGAACCCTGAAAAAACAGCAACTAATTTATATGCTGATCAATACCATGTCATTAACATCCCCATTTCCTAACAAATTGATTGTGATGCCCTAGCTGGCATCAAGAAGCACCTTACACCACAGAAGTATTGTGAGAAGCCCTTGAATTTGAGCTGCAATGCCAAAATCCAGTCTAGCATGACAGTATTCTCATTACAGCTTGTGAATGGAAGGAAAGCCAGTTCTGGGAGTTGCCTTTACTGCCTCAAAACAGGCATTCAGAGACATGTGAAATCTCACCTACCCTCACATTGCTACCCCAGGGGCAGAGAGAGGTTTCCTAGAAGTCCTGTGTCACATCTGCCAACCTCATGCAGTGTTTTGGGTGCTAGAAAGTGCCTTGAATAGCACTAGGTACTTGTGTATGGTCAGCTGAAACTACTTCTGGTGGGCAGCCAGCTGAACCAGGATGACTTATTCAGATATATGAGCAGAGGTTTCTAGTTCTGCTGTATAAACCCCAGACCCCACATGGAAGAGGGCACAGATCCTGAAGATCCTCTGTCAGAGCCACTGGTCTCGTTGGGAGGTCACTGCACCCTGTGTATTCCAGATAACTCCTTCCTGCAACCCAACCATCCATCTCTGCTAGCTGGGAAGACAGCCTGGATATAGAGGGCTCAGACAGACTCCTACATACACACACGAGCAAGTTCCTTTATTTGGAGTTGAATTCCACCCCCAGTTTACCAAAGGCAAGTTCTATTAAGTGTTTCCAAACATTAATGGCTTTGGTCTGCTTCTCAGACTGAGCCAAATTAGCACAGCACACAAGAGGCTTTGCAAGGAGCTGTGCCTTTAGACTTCTAGTTAGCTATTTAGTTAGCCATTGTTAAATGCATCAGTGCATAATTGAAAATTGCAGTCTTATGGGGGCAATGTACAAAATCTCACCTGCCTGATCATGAAATCATTAACTATTTTATTGTTATTTGTCATCTTTGTTTTTTCTCTGGAAGTCATAGGCATTTTTTCCTGTTAGAAGCAACCACAAACTATATTTAGCCTGAAATAGCACATTGGTAATTGATTAAAATCATAACTCTTTTTTAACTATTCTTTCATTCCACTGCAATATGAAATTGAAGAAAAGCATCCAGCTCCACTAGATTAACCTCCCAAAATCAGCATATAATGGTCTTAGTGGATGCTGACACTAAAAAACCTGATTCAAGCGCCTTGTGCCCTTTTGTTCCTGCAGCAGTGTCCCTTTAGCTGTGGGATGAGTTGAGTCAGGAAATTATGGTCTGAAAGGGAGTTTTGCTATGTTTTAGACCTGGTTAGTTTTCAACCAGATGTGGCTCAGCCAGACACTGCACAGAACTTAATGCTGGTACACGAAAAACATGGGGACAAGTGAATAAAAATTAAGTCTATTATGAAACTGCAATCTGGGAAAGTATCTAACAAATTTTGAATTTATGGTCTGGGGGAATGAAAGCATCTTGCAACACTTGGACTAGGTAAAAACTATTAATAGCTTAAATGCTAAAGCCTTTGTTTTCTCTGCAAAGCAGGAGTGACTGATCAGCAATCACTCTTGCGTGCTGATCTTGCAAGCCTAACAGTCTTTTTTCCCAGTGCTGAGTGAGTCCCAGATGGTTCATAGAGCTATTTGTCCTACATACTTATAAGGATTCATTATCTGGATAGCTGACTCGTGCAGCAAAAGATTTTCCCAACCCAGAATATTTCCTCTCAATGCTCTGTGCTATGGTTTTCAGGCATGCACGCAATATTTAAATTTTTATATTTATTATTTATTATGGAGTCATTCCTTTGAAAAAGACTCCATTGCACAAACGAAAAAGAGCACATTTAATGCTGCAATCAGAACATAGTGAGGATTTGAGGACTGAGATCATTCCACTGCCACAGGGCCAGAAATTCTGCAGCTGAGATTGCCATAAACCAAACACCTGCCTAGTTTATTTCTGAATGTTCATGCCAGTGATGCTGATCTTGTAGGTCTAAAAAGCAGGCTGCAGACCAGATGAAAAAATGGAAGAGCACCTGATGGTTTGTAGGGCAGGGAAAGGTTTCAGGAAAACCTTATGTTTGGGCTGAGGAAAAAGTAGAGTTTTATTATTTTGCAAGCAGTCCAATAGTTTAGATAGCTGATAGCCTTGTCTTACAGATGCTTTTTGGAAAAACCAGTGGAATGGCAGGATGCGTTTTGCTAAGGCGGGAGCGACTGCCCTCTTTAAGAAATACTACTGCAAAGTCACAAGCTGCCAGTCTTCCCTTCCAACACAGTGGTGAGTAGAACCTGTAACTGTACAGCTGGATGGCAGCAAGGCCAGAAATGTCCTCCTTCAACAAGCCAGCTCACCTCACCCCACATCCCCTCACTTCATTCCCCCAAAAGCTAGCAGGCAGGCTGAACTGCCCTGCTCTGAGCAGTGTTTCCTCACAGACCTCTCTGCACTCCCAGTGTGCAGAACAAAGGCAGGTGACTGTCAGCTATCTATACAGCTCCCCTCCAAGGGCTCCCCATTCCCAAAATACACCTTGGATTTGGATTTCTCATGCAGGTTCATGGGGAATTAGAAACTGGGAGGGATCTGTAAAGGAAGGATAGCATGTGTGACCAGATTCCTTTTCACCCAAGGTTACATAAGGTGGCTGGGTACAAGCCCAGCCAGAGCACCCCTGCCTGCCAGCATGGCACTGGATGGCCCCCTTGGTATGACACAGCCTCACAGGGAACAGCCCCACATGCACTAACAGCAGCTTTACTTGTCTGCAAGTGGCTCACACATCTGACCTGGCTGGAGAAGGGCACAGATGTGGCTGCAAACAACACATCCATGGAGTGCAGAATCTGTGGCAAAAGCATCATATTTATGCCAAACACATGCAGAGCAGTTATAGGAAAGCATGTGTGTTATAGTAGCATAAAGTGTTGTAAAAACTTCCATATAGGATAAATAAATGAGGCAGCATTGCTGACATTAAGCCTAGTTACTGTGTTGCCCTGCTACTTGCAGGACTGTTTTCACCTTGGCAAAGGGGGCCCAGACATAATTTGGAAACGTAACACAGTCAATTTTCACTGCCTGAATCACAGAAACCTCTATCACTCCATGCCAATGTTTAGAAAGAGGCACCATGACCCCTCTTCATGAGCATTAGTCACGGGCCCAGCCAACATAAGAACATTGTAAGGAAAACATGTCACTGCAGCAGATGCAGCAACTCCTTAACAACGGATTTTTCATCCCCTTTGCTGAGCTCAATCACTATTTGCTGAACTGCATACTGGCTCAGAGTCAGTATATAAAACTGGCAAGTTTTCTAGCTTGTCATGCCTTGGAATTACACAGAAATCCTAAACTCCTTCAAATCCATTTAAATTCCCTATTAGCACAGTCCTTCTGCTTAGACTGGTTGGGGTATTTTTAGAAAAAGATACAAAAACACAAAAGCAACAATAAAATTTTCTTTGCCATGGCTCCAACAGTTTCACAGTCACCTGGCACCTGCCTTCATAAATCAGTTTACAGTCCTGCCAAGAAAAGTTTTTCTAAAATACCCTTTTATTACTTCACAGGGCACTAGCTTTTTTTGCCATTGCAGACTCAAACCAAGTCTATGCTTCCTGGAACAGCTTGTACTCCATCCTCTCTTCAACTTCCAAAATAGGGACTTGTTTTAAAAACGCTGTGCTGGTTCAGACTGCAGCTCCTGGGCAAGCATGTAGAGGAGAAAAGGAGAGAAGTAGTGGAGCAAAAATGAGGGTAGCAGAAGGATACAATCTAGTCCTAAGATTAGGACTAGATTGTGTTCAGAAATCCCAGGCTAAGAGGAGGGAGTAGTCCTTCAGAAAATACCTTAGTAAAGGGTTGGTGTGCATGAAGCACATCTGGATCGAGACATGCTTTGGCCGGCAAGGCATGGATGGGGTCCCAGACTATTGGGTGCTTTCTTCAGTTAGCACAAGAAGTGGATTAGGAGCAGAACCAAGAACCTTTGTGACACATTCAGATGGCTCAATGGAACCTGGTCCTGCTGGAGGAGGTCTACAGCCACTCAAAATTAATCTCTTTTATTGAACTCCTCATGCAGTGCTTGGAGCATACTGAAAAAAGACCGGTTCAGCACATTCAAGAAGATCAGCCCAGGTCTATTGTTTGCAGAGAATGAATTTCCCTTGATTACCCTCCCCTTGATTTGGCTTTTAAATACCCTGGTAACAATCTGCCTGTGAGGCACAATGGAGTCAGCAGCAACTGTAGTTAACTTCAGGACATTTTTGGCCTTGCTGCTGTGGAGCAGGCTACTAGCAATAGCTTCGCTTGAGGTGGCAGTGTGCTTTTGACACGCTCAGATGTTGGTTTTCTTTCTTTTCTTGACTGAGGACCAGAAGACTAGAATATCTACATTTAGTCATCTTCATGTGAGCTGGGTACCTATGATCCCCATAATGGAGATCCTACCAGTACAGTAAGCCTGGCCTTGACATTAGGAGTCTAGTTCTTGGCAGACCAAATTATTTCCTAGAATCCCTTGACTATATTGGGAACTTAAATAACCTTGGAGATGGCCCAGTTGCTGACAATTTGAATGCCAAACTGGATGCTTCAGGATGTCATTTCAGGTCTCGACATGCTCTACTGGGAGGTCCTGTGTTGCATCTGCCACCTCCTTGTAGGTGTCTCAGATTTCCTCTAGGATCTCAAGCAACATGAGAAGTCTCTGCAGAGGCAATTGAATCACCCTTTGAGCTCAGGTGCTGGCATCTCTGCGCAAACACTTCAGTGTAGGTACTCCAGTTCTGAGCTGAATCTTACATAAGGCAGCTGTGTGGCAGGTAGCACAGCCAGGCTTCACAAAAAGGCTTTGCTGCACCTCCCCATATTGTTGTGTGGTGGCAGAGCCATCCCCACAGCACTACACTCAACCTGCAGCTCAGCATATTTGTTCCTGAATCCTTTCTGTTCAATAGGGAAGTTCTTCTTTTGTTCTGGGCAAGAATCTTGCCCATGGAGTTCTGCAGGTTCAGGTGAGTGGGGTTTGTTTTAGATGACCCTTGACCAGCCTTGCATACTGGGCTGACTTGGACTTTAGTGGTGTTCATATCAATGGTGCTATTAAGTGTTGTGACCTTTGGTAGGAAATGGAAATGTTTTTCCTCTAGTTGACAATCTCACTGCTGATACTGCAACTCTGTGCTTTGACCGTTTTACCAAAAATGCTCAGGCCCCTGCCACACTCCCCTGGTCCCCTCCTTTCCTTCTGCAGGAGTTGTGCTGACAGCATTTTCTGAAAATGTCTACACCCAGCATCCCTCCTAAAGGGGAATTTCCCATGACAAAGAAGAAACCAGAGTAGGAGGACTTACTCAGGGCTGGTCAGAAGAAAGGTAAATTCTTGGACTCTCCTCTTCTCTCACTCTACTTAGTCACACAGTTTCTTTCTATGAAATATTAGGAAAAAGGTGTTGCAGTCAGAATATTTTAGAAGAAAAATAAAATGTCAAAAATATAAGGAAATGACTGATTTAGAGCAAGGAAGCTGTTGGATAATTGCGTTCCTGAAAGATATCAGCTAAATGCTAGGTAAAACCCCAGCACCAGGGAGTAGGTATAAACATGAATGGGATTGGTCAGTTTGAATCAAGTTACCATCTTTTAAATACATTTATAAAAGTGATGGATCAATGGACAACCATCAAATCTCTAGGTTTTTGCCAACCACCATGCACCTCACCTCTTTTTTTCCTGACAAGCTTATTAAAAGCTGCATGTAAATGTTTCCAAGGATGTGCTGCCAGCACCTCCTCTAGTTTCTCAGGCAGTAAGTGGACTGTGGCTCATGAGCCAGCAGTAGCAACAAGCTCAGACCCCACAGATCACTGAAGTGAGGAAACCTCAGCACCCACAACCCACGCTGGCACAAGTAACCCATGATGCCTATACAGGAGGTGAGCACTGGGAAGAGAGAAGCTGTGGGGCAGTGTCACTCCTTCTTCTGCACTGCTGAGCCATGCAGTGCCTGGTGGCACACCAAAATGTCCAGGCAGATGTTGCACCCATGTGAGTCATGGCACCTGGCACTTGAACCCTCTACATGGAGCAACACAGGCAGGAATGCCTCTTCCACTGTCACACATAAATACCCTGCATTAACAGCACCTTTTCTGTTTTATTTAATCACAGTGCTTCTCAAAGTATTTTCTGTTATGTTTTGTTTTCATTGATTTAAAATGCAGAAAAAGGAAAGCAAAGTAGATTTTTGCTCACTAACAGTCCAGATGGAGCAAGTTTAAAAAAAAAACAAAACAACAAAACAATTTAAATAACCAAGCTATGGCTTGTTGTTCAGAATGAGCCAAATATGTAAGTACTGTCCTATGTAATTGGATTTTGTAACTTGAATAAAATCAAAGACAAAATAAAATGATTGCTAGCATTGTTTTTATCCAATTGACTGCCCAGAAGCCTGTAGTGCTTGAAGAGGATGTAAACACAAAAGCTGGATGGGAACTTTTCAATTAAATGTTTTGCATCAAAAAAATGTTGTTTCATTGAAACCAAAATTATTCAAGGAAATATAACAGCAGTTTTATTAACTTTTGTTAGTAACATCTTGGAGTTCAAAGCTGTATTTCTGATTAGATGGAGGAAGAGACTGATAATCAGACTGATAATCTTAATGCACAAGACTAAGCATCATCTGAATCTGATTCCCCTCACTCCCCAGGTGAGTAAATGCATCACTGCCTTAATAAACACTTTCTCTCTTTTCCCTGATATTTTTTCTGAAAAATTTCAACAGCCTGTTGATCATCAGTGTGACTAAAATAACTGTTAACATATCAAAATGTTTTGCAAGATAGAATTTGTATTTCCAGCTAGTCCAACAGCCAAATGTAAGAGTCTTCTTAGGGCACCTGCTCAACTCCTGTTCCATAAAGCCTATGAGAGAATAAAATAAAAGCATGCACTGAAGAAATTACCACAGAGAACACCAACAGAGGTTCTTGAAACAGGTCTGAGTGACTTAGACTGGCTTAAGGTCGTCATCCTTTGTTTTTGGAAATGTCTAAAACTGACCTTTGTCAAGCAGTTACCCAGTGGTGGTTTTGTGTTGCAGTGTGCAACGAATCCCTGAGAAGCAATATGCGCTCTTGGGCCCGGAGCACGCTGCTAGAAAGGCTGGCAAAGGGATGAAAGGATGGGTCTTTGTATGGAAATCTGGGGCTTTATTAATCCTCAAATGGGGTCCAGGCCCAGAGACAAAATTGGATTGAGGGTCCAGGATTAAATATGGGTTAGAAGGGCTGGATCAGAGGGTCAGGGTCCAATAGGAATAGGTAAAAGTGGTGCGGAGGTGGTGTTAGGGTCAGGAACAACCAATAGGAAAACAGGGGCGGAGTATTGTGCCAAACCTGGGCCAATAGGAATCAAGGGAAGAGAGAACATGCTGGGGATTAACCATAAATAGCAAACTGGGGCGGAACGGGTTGACATAAATTTAGCAAACCAATGAGGGAACATAGATTAACATGTAACTGCAGAGATCTGTGGGAGAGGGGTTTCTCTTGCCCCAACCTCAGGAGGGATAATAGTTGCTTCCTTTCCAGGATTGAGGTATGAGGATTTTAGTCCATGGTCCTTGGTCTGTCACAGTTTTGGGCAAAAAAACCAAAGTAATCTCTGCAGGGCATTCAAGTATGAGAGATACCAGGTTTGGGAGTCAGAAAGTATCCACTGTAGCACACAAGTTGTTAGCAAGCAAGCTCAAGGGGATCTTGCTGATCCTGGGAAGAAAGCGCCACTGATGGGAGCTGGGTATTGAACATCCAGTCACCAGAGCCTGGCATCCTTTGCACTCAAAGTCATCCTACCACCACCATGCTCATTTTAAAAGAGTTTGAGGATACAGATGACCGTGCATCTTCCCTCATTAACTTTGTAGGTTATATTCTGTCTTCCTAAAGAAATAAATTGAGAAAGCATACTCAACAAAAGCAGGAGGTTTAAGATACCAAAAACGTGTATAATTCTTAAGCCAGTTTTAACTCTCAAACTTAAGTTACTTGTATTTTCATGATCTGACAAGTCTCTTTTCCTAGAGTGGGAATCCTGACTTAGGAAGTGCTGTTAGTAAGATGATATGGGTTTTGAAGACCACTGGAGAGCAAGTCTGACTCTTACAAATACAGTGATATTTTCAGAGAATACAACAGCTTTATCTATTATCAAAACAACAGAGCTTTGTTAAGTTTTAGCCAAATTTCTCAGTTTATATTTACAAGGAAGTTGCATTTTCTGCAACTGAGAAAGTTTGACCCAACACTCGTATAGTGCCTTAGGTCAGCTCTTGCCTAAGAAGAGCTGAGTGGCACATCTCTGCAGAACCCAAATCATGAAGAATCTGATGACAGGAAATTAACCATCAGTTTAATGCCAGCTTGTCAGTGGAGGTAGGCAGGTAAGTAGAATATCCTGACTGATGGTCACAATGGCTGGTGATAGACTGAGGTCACCCAACACTGACATGTGACATCCGGCCGTGAGCCATTATAGCTCTGACTGCTGTCTTCTGATTACTCGAGGGCTGAATTATTGAGCAGACCTAATTTGTGGCAAGCTGCCACTTGTGTTCCTGGGAAGGGCGAATATAATGAGAAACGAATGGCTCAACTACAGTTTTGTACTGTCTCCAAGTCTCTCCCATGTGCTTCCCTGCTGGGTAAGAAAAGGCAGAGGGGAGATTTAACCACGTGGCGAATAGCTTTGCGTGGCAGTGACAGGTATTCAGAGGCAGTAAGGCTTCCTGTCATCAAAGAACCAGCACCAGAAAAATGTTAAGCCTGTGGAAAGGCAGCACCTTTGAAAAGGAGAAGTCGTCCTTAAAAATTTGGCAGAATCAAACCCTCTATTATAGTCCTCTATTTACATCCCAAACCCTCAGACAATGAACATGAACTTCTGGGACCATAACTAAATGTAAAATCATCTGCAAAAGCATGCTCCAGTCATATAATTTATTTGTATGTGCGTCAGTGCAGAAACTGGCACATGGCCCATTTATGTTTATGTTCAGACTCCAACTTCTCTGCCACAGAGAGCCAGGATCTATGATTTTCAGTCCAACAGTGTTCCTGACATTTAAACATTCATTTCTGCTTCAAAATCAAAAAGTAAAGTTCAGGCTTTCAATGTGCCCCCTGCAGAAGATCATGGTTTGACAGCAAAACGAGGTGGAGAAGGCAATGCTGGGAAATGGAGCTGCCTATGGGACATGAAGCACTTGCTTCCAGCTCTAAGCCACACATCTGGCACTGCCACCATGCCAGGGACCCTGAGAAGGATGGAACTGCAAACTCAGTGCCAGAGAGGGAAGCACAGCCATGCTGCATCATCCCACAGCCTGACTCCTCCCTTTGGGGTCTTTTCCAGTTAAATGAATCAAGCATGATCAGGAGCAAATGTGATCAAATAAGTGATTCATATTCACCTGATCTTTTAAGAGAGGGTGAGGTAAAACTCTATCAAATTTGTGTGAGTTAACTACCAACGGGGTGATAGTGTCTCTGAGTCAGCACTAAAAGAAATATTTACCTCTATTATTTCTTGCTGTAAAATTGATTCCATTGTGGTTCCTTGTCATGAAACATGCCTATAAATTTGCTTTGCATAAGAAAGGAAGCAATAGCAAAAGCAGCTACAGACTAACGCTTTTGTATCAAAATTAGATTCCAGTGAAAAAAACCCTTTCCCTCTATTTAGAGATGCTTGATTGTAATCAGTAATGAATGATGGCAGAATAGAGCCCTGCATGGGTTTTGCATTTGTCAAACACATTTCAAAGGACAAAAAGTGTATAAATAAATACAGCCTCTGTAAGTATCAGTATTTTAACTGAATGGTTGTATGTGGTTTTAAATAAGTTCATATAAAAGTGGATTTCTAGCTTTTTCCTTCAGAGGGTCTTTCACACTTCATAAATTTCCATCTCCAGGCCTTATGTCCCAGGCCTCAACCTGTAATCTCAGCAAAATACATGAAGAAAACTCCTGTGAAATTTCAGTGATACAACTGTCACATTAACTGTGTATACGTTTCTATTTTGGGAAGAAAAGCTTATTGTATTTTGATTAATTGTCTTTGACAGACTAATCTAGGAGCATGAATAAATTCTATTATAGACTATTAACTCCATAACAGTCCTGGGGTTGGGAGTGTTTCCAGGAGGCAAGTCTCCTTTTGATCCTACCAGACCTTAATGATACTGTTTGTTATTAATATTAGCAGTGGCATTTAAAAAAATTCACTATTAATTGAATCCTCGTTTCTTCATTATTTCCCATATACTGTGCTTTTCCATGAGAAACTTGACTCATGCCAACAAATGCCTGGGGAAATATCTTCACCTTGTAAGCTGCAAAATACATTCTACCATCCAGTTAATTTATGGCAGCAATTTGGAAGTCTGCTGAGCTGGACACAGCTAGCTATCAATGGATGCATTGTTGTTAAATATGAGCGACATGTGATGGTAATATCAAATTAATTTTTGAGACAAAATGCATGCAAATTGCAATAACCTATAGTAAAGAAATGAAAGGAAATGGTGCTCTATATATTTGCAGAATATTCATTTCTGTGGTTGTTTTATACGCACTAATCAATTATTCCTAATTTTATTAAGTGATTCAAGCAGAGATGGCACAAGTAGAGATGCCTGACTATTGAATGTACCAGGGCTGAAGTCTTTGGTTTGGAGTTCACCAGAAGGGTAGGATAGCCCTGATAATAACTCCATTTAGCAGAAACACCTTCAAGGAGAGGAGGCAGATTGTTGAATCGCAGGTGTCATTTTGTGAGGCTGCTAACTCACACAAAAACCACAAACTGTCAGGTCTGTGCCAGGCTTCACCTTGAATAATCCTGTGCAAAGGCTGGGTCTCTGCAAAGTGCTGGCTGGGGTTTTCTAACACACTCTCCCAGCTGGGGAATATAGAGATTGAGACATACAGGAAAGAGAGTGTTTCTGCAGACATGTCTGACAAAAATTTAACACTTTAATTAGAATTTTCTATTGGAAACATTGCCTTTTGATAAAAAACTCCATTCAAAATGTTAAAAAACTGTTTGGTTTTTTAGCAGCTGGTAACAATTTTTCCTCACCAAAAACTGCTGAAGATTTGGGGGCTTTCTAGCATTGCTGTTTCAAGGAAAAACAGAAATGTTCAAAGAAAAGATGTATTTTTTGGAAGATTTAATTTAAATAAAGTTCTGGTTTATCTTAAAAAACCAATGCTTTTGCAGGAAATTTTTGGTCTGCCCTTTGCAAAGAATAAATCTCACTGGAAGTTGTCAGAGTAAATCCTGCCAAATATTTTATAGCAAACCCCTACAAAATATTTTTAGAAACTGGAAACCCCATAAAAACACCCCAAGTCATTCTCTAAATATTTGTAAGATTTTCTGTGTGTCATTCTTTTGAAAGCCCCACCAAGAGCACCACAAAATTTTGATAAGGGCTGCACATCTGACAGCCCAAGCCTGAACCACTCAAAACATAAAATGGTACCTTAAGACCAGCATGGGTACCAGTGTGGAGATGCCTCTATGGGATGCAGTTTTCTTCAGTGCTGGTTGTAGGAGACTGGGTGGTCTTCAAAACAGGTGTTGCTTTTTAATTTACATAAATCCATAAGAGTTTCTCTCCAGAGGAGAGATACGTTTTCTTTTGAGAGCTACCATATCCAGTTACTATAAATCATTGGTTTTCCAGCTGTTCCTCAGCACATATGATCCCCAAAATTTGCCTGAACACAGTATCCTCAGTATCCACAGCCAGCCAGGAGGAGAAATATAAAAAAAAATGCTGTGTATTCTGCAAACTCTGACTTCACAGCCCCCTGACCTGTGCTACTGCAGCACTGGGGTGATTGTGAGAACAGCCTGGGTGCCTTAGGTGTTCAGTCTCATGGATTTACATGTCCAGTTCATCCTCTTCACATGCAAAATGTGGGTTTGTCCCCACAACTTGGGCTACCTAGCCCACAGGCAATTTGCAGATCTTTGCATTTACCAGAGATTTTATCCAAATCTTGGCCAGTGTGGGGTTCTGCAGTCTGTGCTGTGTGAGTGATGGCCTCTTGCTTACCCTCAGCAGCTCTGGACAGATGTGTTTGAGAAGGTGTGAAATGGTTTGGGGTAAAGACAACAACAAGCAAACCCAGTTCACTGCGTCTGGCTGCTTGATGTAAACACCATGGCTGCTTAAGATGTGCCAGCATGCTGGTCTGCAGACAGAGAATAATTTTTTATGGAATTAATAACAAAAAATTATTTATCATTGTCATTATTTATTGACTGAACATAAGTCAACCATCTCTATAGGTTAATCTTCAGCTCCTCAGATCACAGATGAGTATAACTTGCATTGCCTAAGGATCACTTGGGTGCATTTTGCCTAGGATGTCTCTCCCTGGTTCTTCATTCCCTTTTTTAAAAGGAGCTATTTTTTCTAATCTGTATCAAACAGTCAATTATGATCTTCTTGCACAAAGCCTGGCTGCATTTGCTGGCAAGCTGAGGAATCAACATATTCCCATGCTCCCCATCCAGGCAGTGTGCATAGAGCCTATCCTGATTCCTACACAAATCTCTTACGGAGAAATGTCATTTATTTGCACTGAGCATCAGGTCTGGTGACAATTTTGAGTTCAGAGAAGCACAGAGAGGACACAGAAAGGATAAATAACAGCTTGCAGTGGGCCGAGGAATGAAAGGGGGAGTTCTTTGCACAAAGCCCCGAGTTCTCTCTTTTGACTCCTTGCAGCACACAAAACTCACAACATTCCACCAGAAACAATTCCAGTCATGAGAAAAAAGCACAGAACAAAATGCTGACATGGCTTATTGAAATTTAGTGAATCCTCAATTACAGAGCACCATATTTTTGACATCATTGTAATTTTAAAATTAAAGACTGTTTTCCTCCATTAAGTGTGTCAGGCATAGCTCCTGCTCTATTCCTAAGTTCACTTTCCTAGGGAAACAAAGCATCTGTCCCATTGGTTACTTTCTCTTTTTTGGTCTCATAGTAATTTTAGCACTCATGGGCAATTTTATCTAGATTTGAAGGGAGGGCAGGACCTTTTTGAAGCAGGATTGGAAAAGAAGAGAAACACTATTAGGCCCTACTACAGAGGAGTTTGGTATCACGGAAAGTCATGCTGGCCACCAGACTTCACCAGTAGTTCTGCTGGTGTGAAATGGCTGAGGGTATTTCTTATCCCACATCCACCTGGCTTGGTAGGTACCTCACAGCCTGTAAGCATTTCAGTCTTCTCCCGGTCCAGCCCTGTAATGTAATCAGTCATAAAGGTGGCCTGGTTAGAAGGGGAAAATTATTGAAGAGATCATGTGCTGAAAAGTACTGGCAAAGAAAGGACAGCCAGACTGGGAGTGCTGAAGAATGGGATCCCCTCTGAGGATGTGGCTTGTACACTAGAAGTGTCTTTGAAAAGTACAGCCACAGTGCTAAAAAATGAAGATATCCTGAAATATTGTAAATAAGCAGAAAAAATGAGAGACTGTAAGATCAGCTTATCACCTGAGAAAAACAGTCTGGGAGAACACAGTGGAAAACACTCTGGGGAAATAAAATTGCTCTGAAAGAACAGAAAGCATCATAATGTTACAGGCTGTTACAGGTGAAACCAGACATTAACAGCATCTATTGACTGCACAAAGTAGGATGTCCTACACCCTCTTATGTCCATATGTTATAAAAAAAAAAAGTGCTTATTTTTTCCAAAACTGAGCTCCTGTGTCACTCAGAGCTTTCCAGTTGAATCCCACACAGTTTCTACAGGATCTTGGACTGTCACCACAGATGTCTTGCTGACCCCTGGCTGACCTCAGGAAGTGACTATCTCCGTTATCCTTTCAGTTCAGTCTGTCATCCCCTCTTTTGGGGGTAGATGGGTCTGCAGTCCCTACCTCAGATTAGTTTGTCCCTGCCTTTTTGAGATTTCCTTCTGAAATCTAATTTGCTTCTTATTGAAGTTATATATACTCATTGTTTTGCTAGAGACAAGTTGAGGTAATAGGTAAGAATACAGAACTACTTGGTTGTGCTTTTTATAGATTGTACTACAATACTAATTCATGCTATCATTGATTGATACCATAGTATTGATTGAGACTGTAACTGATTGATGCTAGTAATACATAATTGCTTGAGACATATATAAATAGATTTATGTTCATTCATATTTGCTTTATTAATCATAGATATATCAGTGATTTTTGTGGTATTTGTGGTAATGTGTAACTAAGTAGAAAGATTAAGAGGAAAAGGTCTCCACGTTCTTGAGTAGTGTGAAATCTTGTGACCCTGTGGTCACGCTCCTAGACCAACCCTTAGGTCATGACACCTCATCAGGACCCCAAGTTCTCTCACTGCAGGGGGAAGAGATTGTCCAGCAGGTGCTTTTCTAAAGGCACAAGCACACTGCACAGTGAGGCGGAGGGAAATTTCTATATTTTATTCTTTTTAAATAGGTCCTCTTTTTAAGCTATAGCAGCAGTAGGTGTAGATTAAAGCAAGCTCTGTGATATGCTGCAGGTGATGGATCATCCTCTGAAGTACACCTGCTTGGGACAAGCATTGCTGGACACACAAAGATTAGATTCCCTTTGGGTGCTGTAGAAATCAGTCAATTAATAACAACAATTATTTTTGCCCTAGACTTTCATTGCTTCCTGACATGATGAGTGGTTGGGGAGCTTTGCCCCTGAAAACGCAAAGCAGAGGAACTGGATTGCTGTTCACATGAGACCAGTGTGCTCCATGTGAGCTGGGCTCTGCTCCTCTGCTTGTTTTCAGATCACCTTTTGCAGCACTCCTATGGAAATGACATAAGCCAAAGCAATCACATGTGGGTTTTCTTCTCTGTGCTCTCTCCTTTTATGAATCCTGCTAGCTGGCAACAGTTGTGCATAAATATTGAAGCCAATGACATGGCAAGAACGTTGTTTTCCTCCCAGTTTACTCTATTCATATGATTTTCACAGGAAATCAGAAATCTTTCTTGCATGATCCCAGGCTCTAAAATAAAGGTGGCTCTGTGTGTAGAAAAGCTGCCTGAAAGAAAAAATATTCTTAGTTCTTCTAACCTGGTAACTTGTTATTAGGTGTGAATTAGTGGCTGGCCAAGTTGGGCTTTTTTTAGAAAGCTGTTAACATATAGCCTTCCAGAGAAGCGCATTCTCGAATGAATTGTGGATAAATGAACCAGGCTTTCAAATAACTACACATGTGAGCTTGCTAACCTATGTGAAACTGCCATTATATGGTCTGTAGTGGGATCATCAAGGCTAGGTGCATTCTGATGTAAAACAAAGTGCTGGAGTCCTGTGCTGTGGGAGGCCTTTTTGCCTTGCACTGCATGATGAAGACACAGTGGCTGCTGAAGAGCCAATGGCGCTATCCTCTCTGGGCCTGTGCTCAGAAGGGCAGTGGAGGCTCAGCACTGGCACTGTGGCAGAAGGGGATGAAAACACAGTCCCTTTGTGGCATCACACTGAAGATAATTCAATTTCACAGCACCTCTCAACCCTGATCCATCTACAACCTTCAAGGCTGCTTCAAAGCACAGTTAGTTGTGAGTGGGACAGAAGAGCAGCTTGGGGAGGCAGTGTCTGAGTTTGGAGTGACTGCTGCAGCGCATGAAGCCTTGGAAACATCCAACACGGACCTTGAATCTGATCAGAAATATCTGAACTCATGCCTCAATAGAAAGAGGACTTCAGCAGGGAAGCATAGAGAGAAAAGCAGCATTGTGTTATCATTTCCGGAGGCTGAAGAGAAGCTGCAAGGGTCTATGCCAGGCTTTCACCCTTGGCTCTCTCTTGCCTCTTCCAATCTTTTCTCCTTTCCTCCACCATCCTTTCTGTTCTTTTCATCCACATGATTTGAAATAGCAATGTTGCTTTCTCTTGCATTTTTTTGCATTATATATATTTAAATTAATATAAATGAAATCTATCTCTTTACATCAATGCATATTGATAATACAATAATGGCAGCATATGTATGTTGTGTAAGCTATGGTAGATACTATAGGAATGTTAAATATATAACATACTGATATATGTTTCATATCAGTATATATATTCTAGGTGTATATATATGTGTGTGCATACATATATATATATTTTTTAAGGCCCAGAGCTTTACTAGCTTTGCTTGGAAAGCTAAACAAAACAGATAAATCTTTCTACCTTTGGTTTAAGTGAAATTTATTAACAGTGCTGACTACTGGTAAGTTAAATAAGAGGCTGATTTAACTAGGGCAGGACTCCCATTAGATTTTTACTTGCCTTTTCTACCCTGTTAAGCACCGCAGCTGCAGTTAAATCAATTGGCACCATCTGTCAGGATGCTTATTTTCTGTTGCCTATCAGTGGAATCTCATCTCAGCTAATGTTCCCACTCATGCTTTAACTTATCTGCCAGTGGCTGCATATATTATTCCCAATTCCTTTATCAAAATGAAAGTATAAAACAAAAGATTAAGGAGGTCTCCAGCAACAGTATTTTTTTCTCCAAAAGAAACCATAAGCAGTGTAGCAGACCTGTGCTCTGTGAGATGCTCTCTACTCCCTATGGAGATGTGTGGAGCAAGAGCTGTCTGTGTGCTCCCAGGGGTACACAAGCTCTTCTCTCAGGGTATGGTGGTCAGGATAAGTCAGTGAGGAAAGATGGAGAACAGGAGTGAAGTCTTCCGCATGATGAAGTAAAAGCACATTTTACATCATCTGTAAAACAGCCAAAATATTACGCATGATTTGTTTTTCCAGAGGTACTCGGCCCTGAAGGCAGAAGAGGTGAAAACACCTCACCAAATGAGGCCCAAAGGGCATCATTACAGAGAAGGCATCTGTGCACACACTGAGCAAGGTATTAAACTTCAGCAAGGCCAGGAGCTACCACCCAGCGTTAACCATCTTCCAGCCCCATGCAAGATCACCCTGCTTTATTTCCAAGATACCATGGAAGGGCTGCTTCCCATCCAGCCCAGACTGTGTCCACAAAGCTGTCGCAGCCTCATGAGACCAGTGTGCTCTTGTGTCCTCAGCTCCCTGCCTGCATGGAGACCTTGCAGTCAGCTGTGGACCACCAGCAGGAAGCACCCCACCAGGATATGCTCTGCTCTGCCCCAGTGTGCTAACAGGGCACTAAATCCACAACTGGCCTCCAGCACTGGGCATGCTGCTGTCCCTGAGGGCAGCTTTGCTTTATGCCACATTTGAAGAACCATTTGAAGATTGAGGCCATTCTTGGAGCTGTGTGGGGACCTGCTGCCATCTTGTACTTTTTTCTCTCATGGGTCTCCTCTCCTGCAGACCACTCAGGGCAGGACACAAACCCTTTTGTCTTTGCAAAGCAGCCAGCAGAGGGGAACCCAAGATAGCCCTAAGGCGTGCTCTGACTGTTGTCATCAGGTAAATAACTTTGTAAAGTGAACTCTTACAATTCAGCCGATTACTAAAACCAGATTGGACATGCAGTGTTAGGAAAAGCCTTGAATGGATAGAAAAGGACTGATCTTTGGTCCCTCACTGCCTGGTGATGCTTTGGTGAGCAGTCTGAAGGCACTTCCTGTTTTTTCGATAGAGATTTTCCCCATGTTTTGCAAAAAAAGTCTGTTTTTTGCAAAATGAAAGGCAAACAGAATTCCTACCAACTCAAAATGCAAGTCCTCATTTTTATACACATCTTCCTGAGAAACAGACAAACATTGAATCAAACAGGAGGAAAAAAAACTTAGAACTTCTCCATGGCCCTGAGAATAAATGATAGAAATCACCAACGCCTGTTGAAGGTGAGCAGAATTGATTTGCAACCAGAAGAAACTGCTTAGTGTGCATGAAAGACTCAAGCTGGCTGTGCTGACTCAGGCAAATCTACTGCTTGAACAAGCAGCCTGGCACTTCAGATAAGGTATTTTTCCAGTGCTCAAGATCTCTGTGCAAACTCAAGTCAATGACTCTGTACCCTGCTCACACCAACACGCGCACATGTGAGCGTGCGTCTCCATGATGGAGCATAAGTGAGCTTCCAGCCATGGGAGAGCTGTGCAGCAGGCTGTCTGGCTTTTTAAAGGCATGTGGCTGCAGTCATATCCACTGTGCTCAGTTCAAACAGAACCATGGGGCCTTTTGAGCTGCCTGAAAAGCCAATTAGCTATTTCACCATGCCTGCAGGAACTTCTATAAGGTGTGTCACACTGTACAATAAAGGCAACCCAGACACTGCCCGCAAAACCCATACCCAGTGCTAAAAAGTTGTCTCCCAGTATTTCAGAAAGTGTGGGCAGGAGTAGAGTGATCATTTTTCCCAATGAAAGGACCATTGGAAAATGGTCCTATCTGGACCCTGCAGATATTTACTACATCATTTCTGAAAGGTGAAGTGCTCTGAACAGAGGAGGAGAGTGGGCGACAGAAATTGCAGATGACACAAAATTATTCAGGGTACTTAAACCTGGGGCTGAACTTGGAGGCCTGCAAAACTACTTCATGGTGTTGAGTGACAGGGCAATAAATGAAAAAGCTGATAGGCAATAAAAAAGGCTGATAAGCACTGAACAGCATGCTAAGGACAAAAAAAGATGTACAAAATGACAGGCCTTCATTGCTACTGCTCAGGAAAGTTCTGTCACCACTGTGGAAAGTTTTCTGAAAATAATTGCCAACACTCAGAAGCTGTTAAAAGGCAAATTGAATGGTAGGACTTATTAAAAAAGTGTAGAGCACAATATGAGATTCATCATTTCACCTGTGAATAAGTCCACGGTGTATGGGTAGCTCAAAATCTTTGTGCAGATATGGTTATGTCATCTCACACCAAAAAGAAAACTAAAAAGGACGACTAGAAGCATCCTCTACAAAGATAAGCAGTGGTTCCACTGATGGAGAGCTAAAGCATCAGAGCTTCCTCAGGCTGGAAAAGCAACAGCCACAACAGAAGCCTGTGAATGTGAGGGGTGCAAAACAAGGGATAGGGTTTTTATCCCTGTGACTGGATTCTACAGGAACCATGTGTGTATAGACACCATTCTGGGGTGAGACAATTCCACAGAGCTTTGATTCTGTATGTGATTGCCAGGGTGCACCCCTGGCTTTGAGAGATCCTGTGTCCCTGACTGCTGGAGGCTAAATGCGATTTTTCTGTCTTTTCCCCATTTTTGTACTCTACTTTGTATTTTTGCTGATGGCCAGTTCTACAAGCAAGATAGTCCCCAGGTGGACCCTTAAGCTGTATTTTCTTCCATTACACATTCTTGCATTGAATGTATCCGGACAGAGAAAGTTGTAAACGTATATAGAGGTAACCTAATAAAGTTTAAGAAGACTAAAGATAAATCTTGCTTGTGCTCTCTTAACCTAGATGTAGCCACTGAAGATAATCCTGTTTCCTCAAGGATTCATCACACACCTATCTGATTTATTTGCCATGATTTATTCATGAGCTAAGAAGTGGTTGATATAGTCATTGTTTGCAAAACCATTACAGAGGCCTCACTTTGATGGCTTCTTCCTGGCCAGAATGCAAGTTTAAATAGAATATAAATAATTATATTGTGCGTCTAAGACTTTCTGTTCTGATTTGTTTCCGTTTTCCTCCCACAGTCTCAAGGAGCAACAAGCCTTAGCAGTGTGTGAATGAAGCTGTAGCAGTGCAGCCTTTGATGACTTCCATATGCAGTCTCATCAGGAGACTGTGCTACTTTCCCTAAAATAATTTTCGTTGTTACACGAATGTAAGCCTCATTTAAAATTTATTGGAAACCCATTTCTATCCTGATTAATCATTATTGGTGTCTTTATCCAGAAATGAAGAACCATGAGACACCCTGACACAGAGCATGGAAGTCCTCCACTGCAGTACTTTGGACAGAATCTGCCCTGATGCATAAAGGTGCAAAAGCCAGGTTCATCAGCTCCTGCTGGAACCTGCCAGTTCTTTGCTTATCAGGTAATCTGTGTGCTTCTGACAGTGCCTGAGGTTAACCAGATCTGGTCTTGAATATGCTTTTTCATGGAAATTCTTGCTGCTTAGACATATGATGGCAACCCTTGATGGCAACTGAGCTACCTTTGGGTCATCATCACTGCCTTATCATCACTTGCTTACCAAGGGGTAAGAGAACCTCTTGGTGCATAAACTTGTCTATTTATTTAATCAGCTTGTTGTTGTTGTTGTGTTTTGTTTGAAATTTTTTTTGCTTATTTGAAATAATAGCGTGGGTGCTCATAGGTTGTCACGCTTTTGTATTTGAAAGGAATATGTATATATTTTTTCCTTAATGTATTAGGTGAGGATTTTTAATCCTGCAGGTTTCAATAAAATATATAAATATAGTTGGCATAAAACAGCTCTGCTCATTTTGCTTTTTATAAATGATGCTAGTTTATCCTCATTGAAGTCCATAGATTTCTAACAGGACTAGCAGCAAAGAGGTCATCATAGTGGAAACGATGCCCCTGTGAAAGTGGGCACTGAAAGCTGTTCAGTGTCCTCAACACATGCTCCTAGATTGACTGTGGGCAGCTATTTTTAAGCAAGATTGCTCATGGCTTCTTACTGTGTAAAAAACATGTGACATTTGAAGTGGTTAACAAGTAAAAGATAACAGGTAGTGATGGGGTAAGCTCAGCTCATAATTTGACACAGGGTTTTATAGGAATAGAGCACCAATGCAGTACAGTACTGGTAAGACTGAACTGGGGCCAGCAGAGGTTTCTCATTTTACTCCTCTTGCCTTGGGCATACACAGTTCACAGATGTGCTCACCACAGCTTTTAGAAACCATCTCTCATGCCTTCCTACCACTGTACCCATGTGATAAGTTTCAGTGCCCCTTTTCCACTCTAGGCACAAGCAGAAAACATGCTGGGTGTGTGTGGTAACAGCTTACTCACATGAAAATGCCAACAAGCCCAGGAAACACATGCTGTGTTAAGCAATGGAAAGATGATGGAAGAGGTGTGAGCAGCCCCACACGTCACTCCTCCTCGTCATGGGAGAAGGAAAGTGCTTCAGAGAAGCGATTTGTCTCCACAGGGCACACTGCAGTGTGCAAAGGAAAGGCTGTCTCAAGAAATATTTTTCACTCTGTGCCCTGGGGCTGGTGGAAAGGCCAATGCAAACACCATGTAGCCTGTGAAAAGGGCAGGCAGAGGGGGCCAGAGAGGAGGGTGTGGTGGGAAATGTGTGCATCCCTCTGCCCACAAATCCAGGGAGGGGTCTCCATCAGAAAAACCCCAGGGGCTGTGTTAGTCTCATCATACCCCCAGCCACAAAAAGGTTTTGCTAGAAACTCCATGCAGTGACTCACCCCCTGACACGCACTTTGTCTGTGTGCCAGTGGAGCCTGTGCAAGTCGAACCGAGAATTTCGTGCACCCTGGTGGAAAGGAGTGGGCTGAGGTGGTGTGGGAAGTCACCAGTCACACAACAGCAGCAGGGCAGGGGAACCACCTCCGTCACACTGCTGCCTCCACGTCACCCTTCACGGCATGGGGATGCTGTCACACACTCCCCCACGGCATGGCACAGGACTCTGGCATTCCCAACAGGCACAGCCGACCCCTGGGCACACCATTGACATCTGATCTGCCTGCCCTGTAAAACTCAGGCAAAATTCCAGGGGCAGCCCCTCCCTGCACATTTGGCTGAAGCTGCCTGCAGACTGATGTTCAGCCAATAGCCACATGGCAGCTGCTCAGACATGGACTGCTGCGATGTCACCAACTGCCCCATGGCAATCCATGCTATTCTTCAAAAGCACCAGTGCTCTAGGTATCTGCTATAGAGAAAGCAATGAGGGAAAAGAGTGTTTGTGGAGGAAAAAGAGGACACTTGAACAGATGTGATGCTCCCATGCATGGTGGATCTGCTGCTTTGTGCTGAAGGCAGGAGAAAGCACAGACCATAAGGGCAGCACGTAAATGTCAAGTGGAAGAGCTTTGTAAAAACACCCAGCACTGATGGGGGGAGCAAGATCCAGCACACTGGGACACAGGCCTGGAGGCCATCAGTCCTCCCCACCATCCTGGCCATACCCAGCCCCATACCTGTCATGGTTCAGTGAAGGTGGGATTTAAGAGAGGACCAAGTAATTCAGATGTTGGAGTAAATGTGAGCTGCCCTTTCTGAGCACCAAGGCTGACACCAATGCACACAAGCAGGTGCCCAGGGTTGCAGGGCTTGTGCCTCGCTCTCAAAACCAGCAAATAACTGCAAAGAGTCACCAGCTCCCCCAGCTTCCAGATGTCTCTCCAAATATGTTAGCTAGAGAGTTTCTGGAAACTAGAACCTAAATTTGAATTGAAGCCAGGATGTTTTTTCTGTGCTTTTGGAAGAGGACTTTTCATCATTTTTATTCACTGAGTTGCCAAATGACCAGGTGATTTTGTCATGAGATTTTCATTTACTCAGCCCTGCCACCTCATTTATTTAACTGAGCTTTGTGAATTTCTAACTGACCCACAAAAGCACCTGTGTTCTTTGCAGGGCCATAATCACTGCCCAGCTCCTCTTGTGAGGTGACATCTGCCAGGGTAATTAGGGCTGGTCTGTGCTTGGCACTAGGCAGCCCTGCCTCACCACAGGTCTGCTCAGGATAATGAACTCAGCTGAGCTCTTAAGAGACATGCTTTCCTACAAAGCCATAAAGAATTAATGGGGAAGAAATTAGTGTTTCCTAGTTCACTCCAGAGAAGGAAATGGTATTTTCCCATTTCATCAGTCACAAACTCTTTGCAGATTGTAGGAATACCAAGGCAGTGCTAATATTAGCGCTGAAAAAAGCTACCAGGAGTCTTACAAACAGGTGCGTTAAGGGAAATGCCTGGACCTACTTCTATGTTTCCAGGCTGCATTTACATCACAAGCAGACTCTGATGGGGCTAGTTGGGAATTTTCTCTTGAATTCATTTTTGTCCAAATATGCAGCTTTATTTTATAAGCTGTCAGAGAAATGAAAAAAGAAGCGCTATCTGCTCCACTGCACACCCAGGGGCCGTTTCTGAGGTGGCACAGCTGACCTCTCCAAGCTCTTTTCCCCATGACAGCATGTCATCCCCAGGCTTTGGGGACAGGAAGCAGCTTGCTGTGTGTGGGCGCTGTGTGTGGGCAGGGAACATGGAACACCCCGGAGCCTGTGGGAAAGCCAGCCCCACTGTTCAGGTCCCCAGCACAGAGATCTGGCTGCCAGCCAGCTCTGTCCCTCTTGCAATGAGTTTGGGAGGCAGCAGGTGAGGCAAGGCCAGTGGCAGTCTGAAAGCGGAGCAAACTGGGAGAGGGGCGGTTGCTTCTTGTGCTCCTTGCACTGATGTTGTTTCTGGCGGCCAGCTGCCCAGACCTGTGTCTTTCTGAATGAGAAATTCTTGTTTACATTTTGTCTTTTTCCCACTTAGAGACCCTCACAGGACTGAAATTTTGAGCTTTCACCAATTTGAGTGTTTTATTTTGCAACGTGCCTTGAAAACTAGGGGGGAAAACACATGTAGCTATTTTCATCTTGCTTCAGTTCAGTTTTGCTGGGGATTTGGAGCAAAAGCAGGAGTCATTAACTTCACATTAAACTGCTGATGCACCCAAATACCACAGAAAGACTATCTACAGTGATGAAAGCAGGAAGTAACAGGAATTTCTGGAGCAAGATTGTTCTCATGACCATTCTGGGGCAGTTCTACAGATTCAAAAGTGCGAAGTTCACACACAGTTCAAGTATTTCTTGAATGTTTTATTGGAGTGAAACTCCACAGCATTTGTCCTTTACTCACTGTTAGGTCTTTATAGCTCAAGGGGTGTTGGCTGCCTCTTCCTCTTATGTTCTTTAGTTCTTCCCACCTTATGTCATTAACCTAGATCCATGTTCACATTTACAAGGATATCGAGTCCCAAAATGTCAGAGATTCAAGGGGCCAAGCACATAGCAGATCTCCCAGGCTCATCTTAAGCTCATCCCTCAGCACAGTTAGAATGCTGTGGTCCTGAACAAGCCCTAAGGTGACATCTGGTAAGAGGGATGGAAATATGCAGACTATGGGGTCTAATATGCTTAAGTCCTTGCTGTGTAGGTCTCTTCCACATTTTTCTCCACGCTTGTGATAATGAAGTTCCAAACTGTGATTCCTGCAAATACCTTGAGAGGATCTTGTCCAAGAAATGCAGAAAAGAGGCAGGAGAAACGCCTCAATGTAAAGAAAACCTGATGAGAAAAATGCTGACTGAATTTGGTCAGCTAATTCCAGGTGCTCCTGGAGTCAAAGTGCAGTGTTGTGCACAGCCATTTTCCTAGAAGTTCATGATCTCCTTCCCAGCCTGCAGCAGGCTGATTGCTGGAACACATCAGGAATAGACAGCACTGAAATGTTTAAGGTTGCTGCTCCTTTCCGTACTCCTTAACCAATGTATTTTGAGCCCTTCTGCATCTAAGGGCATGAACTGGACAGTAATATTCACATGGCTTTGGAGAAGTTGGGTTAAACTGAGCAGCCAAGCACACTGTCTCCAAGCATGGAGACATGAAGATCTTCACAGGATTCTTTGCTTATTCTTGATAACAGCCAGCTAGATCTCCATTTGTGATAACCTGATACTTCTCCTCACAGAATTACTGTTACAGTTTCACTATTATTTTCCTGGGTGTGATGCTCACCTTGGGATGTGTATTCTTAAATGTTTTGGTTAATGTTTCTTGTTCATATAAAAATAAGGTCAGGAAAAATATTCTCTGGTTTGCCATTGTAAAGTAAAGAATCTGTTTTTCTTTGGCAAGTTCAGCTGTCTTGTGATTTCCAGTACAGACTGAAAATTGAGCTTGTGGCTTGAATGAGCTTAGGGAGAGTTCTCATATAAAAGTAGTTTTTGCACTAAAGGAATCCCAGAAGTATTTAAACATTGTGAAGTCGATCAATCAGATGTTAGAAAAGGCCAGGGTTTAGGTTTTCTGTTGGCTCTATGCTCTCAGAGTCTCTCCCTTCTCTCGTCAGCATATTCCACATGGTGTCTTTAATCACAGTACCATGTACTATTTTTTTCCATTCCTCTGTGGAGCTGCTTAGGAAAATTTGACGCTGATCCGGCATCTAATTCTACAAATTCATTTACACCTGTGTGTCTAAGACAACAGAGTAAGCAGGTAGGAATCATTCACAGTCCCTGTGTGTTGTTTCCATTCAGAGCACAAGAGGATTATAGTTGGGTATCTTTGATGTGCATTGTTCAAAACACAGGAGGAGGCAACTTTTTCCAACCAGCACTTAACTGAAAGACGTCTCTTTGGGCAAAATTTCCTCTGTGCCGTCCCCTTGGCTGCATGGCTAGTGTGTCATGCTGCCTTTTGTCTGGCTTCTGTAGGGTTTTGCCTCCTCCCTCGCTCCCTTCCCAGGCAGTGATGGCCTTTCATCCATCTTATTCAAGTGTGTGGCTTTGCCTGCCTGCTTAACTTTGGGAAGTGACCTTTTCCTCTGTTTAGTTTTTGAGATCAGGTTTGCAGCAGTAACTAGCTTTCCCTTGCCATTTCTTCAGGTTGTTGCATGGAGACTCATGCAATTAAGAACCCCTCTGCACACTGGACTTCTTTGTTCCAAGACTGCCTTTGCAATGAACTGCTATGTGTTTTCCTCATCCTTTCTACATTTTTCACTACAGTATTTGCAGCCTACATATCTGTCTGATTCTTGTATGTTCAGTAAAATAATCTGGGAAGATATTAACTGTATGAAAGAGTAAAATATTGGCTAAGAATATTTTCATCAAGCTTGTGTCATTTTCCTTTCACTCTTTTAATGTTAAATTATTTCTGCCATAGAAAAAAAGCCTCAAAGAAAGCTCTGGGGACTGGAGGAGGAACCTAAACAAAAAAAAAAATAAAAAAAGCAGGAAACTACAAAATGTGAAAACAAGAACAGAACATTGAGAGAACACCAAAAATACATTTCATCACAAGAGGGCAGTGCATATTAGCAGGAGAGGAAATAATCCATGTTTCACAGGAGGCTAATCCTCTTCTTGTAAAAATTTCCAAAATTCTGCTTTCAGTGCTAAAAAAAAGGCAAAAAAGTCTTAGCATACGGTAGCAAACCATGCCTTGTGAAGTTGGTTGTATACTAGAGCTGAAGGAATCTGCTCCTGGGTATCATGATTTTTAAAGAGAAATGAGAAAGCTCTGGGTGGCACAGGAGCCACTGGTCAACACCTAGGCAGACAGTGATGTTACCTGGTGAACCATCATTTATTTTGCTCCTCTATCATATCACTGGCAGAACACCCACTCTCACATCAGGTTGATTTATTATGATAACAAATAAAGAAACTGAGATGGTGGGATAAAATTAATTGTGTTACAACAAAAGTTAATTTTGCACCTCCGGATCTCTGATCACTTTCTTAACTATGTAAATTTGAAATGTGCAACATGAGTTAGATTTTCCCAGAGACAGATATGCTCTTTTGTGCTACACTATCTCTTCATGTTTCGGGTGACTTGTGAGCCATCCAAGTGGTGTCTGCTCAGAAGTCACACCTCCTCTTGTGCGAGGAAGTTCCCACAGTGCTTTTGGGGAGAGAAGAGCAGGTTTTCAAGGAACTACAGAAAATGGTAGGGTAGCTTTTCCAGCATCTATTTAAAGGTCAGACAACCCTGATACTAACCCTTTACAGTTACCTGTATTTGCCTAGGAGCAACAAACTTCTATAGTCAAGAACTCAATGCTCTAGATAGGAGCTACTGTGAAAAGTTACCACTATTTCTCACACTCACTCAGAGGGCACCATCACAAGGCATGCACCCAGCACCACTGCCAGCATCTCTGGGACCTGAGAGCCTGCAGCTGTGCAGGATTCAATTAAGCCTCCTGATCTTGTATTTTGGAGCTTTTCTGAATTTGTCTGTGAAGCAGGATGGGTGCAGTACCAAGTGATGTGTTTAGTCCAGCATAAAAAATTCCACAAACTTGCAATAAATGCACCAATGCCCTGTATGTTTATGCACAGGAAAACAGAAATACAAACCCAAGAGCAGATCTAAAGGCTTTCCTGAGAAAGACAGTGTCTCTGCTAAAGTAAGTTGTGTAAGTGACATCTCAGAGGCTCAGAGGATATATTCATCCATTCAGAGGCTGCTCTCTTACTTTATCTAATACAGTCTGGTTTAGCATCAGGAGTTAAAAGGTAACTGTGTGCCACAGGACCATGCAGTGCTGCCAGCTTCTGACTGATGGCTAGCATTGTCCTCTTCTGGGCAGCAGCAGCCTGTGTCAGCTGCATGCTGCAGTGTAGCCAGATAAAAGCTCCTCATGGTTTCCACCGGGCTAAAACAGCTTTTACTGCTCTCTGTTTTAAAAGTGACATTGCTGATAATGCCATTCATGTCCAAATTGTATCTCAAAGCACTGTCAGGTATTTACAGGCTCAGCATTGAATAATGCTTCTCTAAGGAGCATTAAAAAGTATAGACATTTGTCAAACTGAGAAAGGAAACCAGCAGCAGCCAATAAAAACTAAAACTATTAAAATTTAGTGAATAAGGGAAGCTAGAGAGATGTCTATAACACAAAAAAAGAAGTAAGTATTAATATGAAATCAGGCAGTGTAGTTGATGTAAAGTGTTTAGAAATTAGTAAAAGAAGGAAAATCTCGGCAAATATTTGTGACATATTTCAACAGAAGAGATGGTGCACTTGACTATGCAAATATGATGAAACATTTTCCAGACCATAAATACCCAATAAATATCATAAGACTGCAAAAAGCAGTTCTTTGAACAAACATCTGTACCATTGACAACATTTTTTGAGAAATATTGTAATACTTTAGCGAATTACAATAAGACACCAGTAAAGTGTCCATATTGTGCTAATACTGAAAAAAAGGAGAGAAGAGCATATGGGGTAACTGGCTGGTAACATTTCCTCAGCAAAATAATTGAAAAGCCCAGAAGGGAGTCAACAAACACAGCCTTAAAAATAAGAATTTGATTAATTCCTGTCAGTTTATGGAGAACAAATCCTATTAAGCAAACCAAAGTTTTTTACTTACTATCACTTGCTATTTAATTTTTTTAAATATCTCAATAACAGGTTAGTAAATCTCACTGAGTGGAAAGAGAAATGACTTAAAATATGATTGTCCATACGGAATTTTCTTTTAAAGGAGATGCAAAAACTGTCCTGTTCCCAGGCTAGTATTCAAACTAAATAATCCAGGCAGCCATGAATAGAGCTGGTTTTAATATATAATGGGCACCTATTTAAGACAGATGCATTTTAATACAGTCAATGTAAAGTTTTACATCTAAATTGCAGAACAATGACTGATTGTCGCAAAGGGATAACTAAAGCCCACCAAGTCCTCAGAGTGAAATTTCAGCATAAATTTCTGGTGTGATAACATGGAGAGAAAATCAAATGACGGTCCTCAGGTTTTCTAAATACAAAATTAGTAAGAAAATGGAAGGAAGCGGTTTTGCTTCCAGATGAGGTGTTGATAAAAATTAATATGGTGACTGCAATTTTGGTATTGATAAGGTAAAAAGAATCATGACAAATATTCAAAATGTCAAGTGAATATCTTTGAGTGAGAGAATCAGAGTACAAAATCTGCTTAGATTTTCAGAGTGAAATTGAGAAGTGACTCTATTAAGATTAATAAGAAATTTGTCAGGGCGAAAAAAGGACAATTAAAGCCTATCTTTAACAGAAGAAAGAGACACAGACCAGTGGTTTATCTTGCTTTACAGCCTCTGAATACACAAATTTCAATCTTCTGTGATAGAACCTGTTCTTTATCATTGCAGCTATTTTTTGTCCAGTTACCGGTCTACTCTTAGATCTTTAGATTCCTGTGCAATTAGTAGTTAAATGTCCATAACATAGTATAAATTTCCCCTCTTAGGTATCTTGTAGGACAGGATGAATCACTCAAGTAGGTTGCTGTGCAGTGTAGAACATTGTCATTTCATTGCAGATTCATTGTGGATTCAGCATGAACTCATCTGTTCTGTGGAAGGCCAGCACTGCTGGTATGGTGAATCACGGCCTCATGCTCCTTCAGCAGCCCTGGAGAACAGACACTGCATAGAGCAGGGCTGTATCCAAACAATGCCATGGGATTTGGAAAACTCTTCTAGGGCAGCACAACCAAAATGACTGACCATCCCTCTCAGGCGGAGCAGTCAGATATATGAGATCTGTGTACCACAGGAACATCCTGATGCATGGAGCTGACGATCCTTTCCATGTTTAGAAACCATAAAAACATCTCTGAAAATGACTGGTGATTATAGATGTCTCAGCTTTAGGGCAGGTGTAGAAAACATGTCTTATGAGGAATGGCTGATGGAGCTGGGTTATTTTAGTCTCAAGAGGTCCCCTCAAAGGGACCTCATTGCTCTCTACAACTCCCTGGAAGGAGGTGGGGATGGTTTCTTCTGCTGTAGCTGAGCCAGCAATGAGAGGAACAGAGGTAATGGCCTTAAACTGTGTAAGAAGTGATACAGATTAGACACCAGAAAATACATTCTCACTGTCTGAGTGGTCAGTGATTAGAAGAGGCTACCAACCCTGAAGCTGGATCTGGTTCTGGTTTACTGGCTATGGGGTAGTGCTGGTGGATTCTTGGACCTGGTGATCTTAAAGGTCTCTCCCAACCTTGATGTTTCTATGATTCTTAACTCATGTACCTTTTGTTACAGCTTTTTTCTCCTGTCCAGCTGAATGGGGACATGACAGAACAGCCTTGCGCTTGGCATCCAGCCAGGGTCAAACCACCATATTTCTCTGGCCAGGAAAGTTCTCCAGTTGTATTACTAAGCATTCAATCTTGGCAGTTGATTGAATTACAGATTGACTAAAAGTTAAACTTTTACTAAAAAAAAGTTAAACTAATACTAAAATTATGTTGTTCTTTTGAATTTTGTCTTTGGTTTTGAATTTACTGATAATCATCCAGGTGAGCACCTACTCCCTTTACTTGAATAGTCACCTAATTTACACAAGTACTATCACAAGTGGTGGTACCATGCTGTTCACAGAAATATGAGATGAAGAACAAGAGCTAAATTTGGGCTTCCTTCCATCAGTGGTTTTCCATTTTTTATAAAGTATTGTTAAGACCAGGACTCTGTCTCAAATGACAAGGTGACAGCTGTAGAGAGAAGATGTCTTTTATCTGAATTCCAGAATTAAGTTTTACCTTTCTTCCTGCCTGAGAACCAGACCATTTTCCCCAGGGAAAAGTCTCTTCACTGATTCCCAGTCACCACTGAGATCTACCTGAATGACACAGCCCTAATTCCCAAGTGATAATCAGGTCAAGGCACATCTTTCTCACAGGCTGTATTAGAGTGCAGGTGCCACCACAACAGCTGTGTTGTTCTGCTCCACAGCAGAACACAGAAACTCTGTATAAAGTGCCTAAAAGTAAAAGAAGCATTTTGGATAAAAAACTTTCAGAGCAAATTGAATGAAACACATCTGTACCATTTTAGATAAAGGGGCTTGACATAATTTTAAAACATACATCAATATATTAGTTTTCAAAAAATGAAACAAACAACAGAACACCCAAAAATGCAAGGGGGGTGATGGGGTTGCAATAAATTTTTTTTTTACAAAAATGCCCCTTTGTACACACAGGTACTCATTTCCTAAACTGAAGTTGCAGAGATCCCATGTGTTGGGTGTCCGAGTGTTTGCTATTGCTATATATTTTCAATCTGAAAATATTCAAATATCAATATGATCAGGTGGAGGATAAAACCCTGAGACAGACAGAGGAGAGAGATACTGTACTTACACAGGACATGGTTTGGTGAAGTGTGGTTATTTGTTTCTAAAAAAATAATAGCTGACCTAGTTTAATTAAGCATGAGTTGTGCTTCAACATTTGAAAATTGGTTACTGAGAAATTATATTGCCTCAAGAAAACCACTATAAACCAATAATTTCTGTGGTCTGAGTCTCAAAGTAATAGAATAGATAAAGCCACTTAAACATGTGTATTGTATTTCCTTAAAAGTAGAAGTACTGAAAATGCAGATGGTTTGATACTGCAGTTTAACCAGAATCTGTTATTTATATGTCACTCATATCAAGAGAGGGAATGTCTATAAAGCAGGTAGCATTTGAGCATGGTTTCATTCTTCATGGGTAAATTCTCCTTTCATACCTACTGTAGCTGGTGAAAGAAAATGGCGATTTAGATCTTTACTTTATTAAACTCAAATTTAAATTTATGCTTATGTACAGCTTTAGCTTACACCTTTAGTTAATGAAGTCCTTTAGGAGCACATCCTAATACATGCAAGTGACTTCCATCATGGGATCTACCTACTACAGGTCCAAGACACAACCCTAAAATGAAAACCCAGCACCTTTTGATCATTACCAGTGTGAGTCAGATGTTAACTAACAATGGCTCTACACCTGTTGCCATGCTGGCAATGATTAGAAGTTGTAAGCAGCAGCAGGGTGTTTTGGTGGTCTTTATTAAGAGTAGTAAATGAGTCTCTTCATGAGCTGTTTCCCTCTAAGTAGTGACATGAAAAGTGAGTCTTGTCTCTGAGGACTGGAAGAGTGTGTAAGGACATTGGGATGTTTCTGAACCTATTAAAGCAACACCAGTTAACTGTTGACTACTGATCAGCTAGCTCTCCTTGTCTCTGCACTGATTACCAGAGGAAGGTCAGATTTCATAACAGCTGCACTATTTCTTTAAGTCACAGAACCCTTGTTTCAAACACAGGTCATTGCAGACTTTGTAGGCAGCAGGGCCATGTAATGCAAGCAAAGCATCCATTTGGGAAAAATAAATGAGGATAACTGGATCCACAGCCTGAAAGGGTTGTTACTATCACTCAGATATTTTCCTCCAGGGATTTCCATTCCTGAGTAGTAGAAAGGGTGAAAAGCATATATGTTGGCACAGCTATGGCAGACACTGGAAACTTTGTGAATATTTGGCCAGTACATTTTTTTTAAAAATTGCTGGTGCCTGGATCCATTTACCTGTGGACATTGACTCAGCAATTTGCTACTGTTGGGACGGCAGCAAGTTCTGCTTATCTGCAGAGTCCTAATCTTTTATTTCTTTTTGGAGCAGTCTCATATTTAATAATGTTCTCAAAACACAGCTGTTCCGATCAACTAAATGAATTGGATGGATGCTCTCATGTTCTCTGACTTCTTATAGTACTCTCTACCATGCCTCAGCACTGATTTTTGAAGTCAGAGCTGATAAACTAATTTTTTTTTCCCAAAAGTTAGTAAAACACAAGTGGCAATTGTATGCCCAAATTCTCAAGTTATTTAACAAGGGCACTGGAAAAGTAGCTGGGCCATGCTGGAAAAAGTGAGCTATTGATAGGATAGGTTGCCACACAATGAGAAAGAAAAAATTCCTTACTTGGCAAATATTTCATAATAATTGACTTTATTTGGATTTTATGTAATAATAAACTTGAAATCATAGCAATTTAAGTGCTTTTGAGAAAACAAAACCAATATTTATGAGAAAGTCTTAAACATATAAGAAATAATGGGGTCTTAAGGGTATATGATATTTTTAAGTATGTGGCTATGGATAAAACATCCAGGCTTAACTCATCATTCTCATGCTAGTCTGATGTAACTTCATGAGGTAATTCTTATGAATTAAACTTGGCTTGACATTTAAGATACATCATGGAGTTCTGGTCCAATTTTATCAAAGTTTGAGTATTAGCTCTTTGAAGGATGTTCAGTGAGATGATGAATCTCAGAGAATTTGTTTTGTGGGGATAAGATTTGCTCCCCCAGGGAGTAAGACCCTTTTCAGGTCTTCTCCCTTTCCATCCCCCTCCTGAAATCTTTGAAGGATCAGAGAAAGTTTCCAAAAAAAAATAAAAAGGTCTATTTCTTTTTGCTCATGTCAGGCCCACCTAAATAAGAGCAAGAAGAAATGGCAAGACCCTTTCAAACACATCAGATACCTTCTCTGAAAATTTAAGGTTGTTGATTACTGCCTCAAATTCATCACTTTCTCTATATGCCTTCACATATCACTTAATTCTGGATCTTTAAATTTAGAAGACTTGGTGAGTTCCTTCCCAAGAGTGATTCTTTTATAACTCTTTTGTAACTATGGACTAACTCTATATAACTAACTCCATCAAACCATCAGTGAGTCTTAGCACTAGTTGTATTTTCCCTTTCCATAGTTACTAAACAGAGATCCTGCCACTAGAAGCAAGAATGTTTAATCTCTTATCTACCATAGCAAGTGCAATTTGAAACCCCACTTTACATCTGGGTGGAATGAGAAACTTTTCTGTAAGTCTGCAGTATACTAATAAATCTTAAGAGAAAAGTTCTTTTAAGGTGAAATCCAAATGCAGTTTCAAGTTAAGAACCTCCTTGTGAGATAAGATTGCCACAAAATACATGCTGGTATTAGATCAAAAGTAACTGCTTACTCATTTCTGGAAGTTTAATTCTAATCATAGACACAGAAGATACTTTCCTGTGTGTCTCTCTACTGAAAGAACAGAGGGTGAAGTGTGTTTGTAATCAGCAGGTTTTGGAAGGTGCAGAACCTTAAATGTGTCTGAATAACCTGATGAGAATAGTTGTCTTTGGTCATATTAAATAAACTCTAGTTTGTAATCATCTTCCCAGTGATACTCATGCACCACTTGTTTTACTGTCCTTTCTATTTTTTAAGGTCTATTAACATACCTAAAGCACTAGGATGTTTGCACTTGTATGAGTTTCTGTATCTGTGCATGTTCTAGTTTTCATTTTAACCTCTACTAGATGCATTTAACTAGACTGCTATTTTTACATTTTCATATGTATTTTAGGAGCTCAAATAGAAATTTTGACACAAAGAGAATGTTTTGTAAAGATGTAAAGATGGTAACTCTGCACCTGTGGCTTTGTTGTGCAGAGCTTCTGGATGTGTAGAATCACAGAAACATCAAGGTTGGAAGCGACATTTAAGATAATCAGGTCCAAGAATCCACCCAGCACTACCACTGTAACCTCTGAACAACTAAACCATCACCCAGAGCCAGATCCAGACACCTCTGGAAATGCCTTCAGGGGTGGTGACTCCACCTGGGCAGCCTATTCCAATGCCTGACCACTCAGATAGTGAAAAATTTTTCTTAATATCTAATCTGTATCTCCCTTGTCACAGCTTAAGGCTATTTCCTCTGGTCCTCTCACTGCAGGCATGGCAGAAGGGACTGGCTCCCACCTCCTTTCAGGGAGTTGTAGAGAGCCATGAGGTCCCTCTGAGCCTCCTGTTCTTGAGACTAAACAAACCCAGCTCCATCAGCCATTCCTCACAAAACGTGTTTTCTAGACCTTTCACAGGTGTTGCTGCCCTTTGCTGGACACTCTGTCATCTCATTGTCCTTTTTAAAGGGGCCCAGAACTGAACACAGCACTCGAGGTGTGGCCTCACCAGTGTTGGGTACAGGGGAATGATCACTGCTCCAGTCTTGCTGGCCACACTATTCTTGATCCAGGCTGAGAGGCCATTGCCCTTCTTGGCCACCCAAGCACCCTGTTGGCTTGTATTGAGCCAGCTGTCAAACAGCACCCCAAGTCCCTTTGTGCTTTGCAACTCTCAAGCCACTCCTCCCTCAGCCTGTAGTGCTACAGGTGGTTGTTGTGACCCAAGGGCAGGACCTGGCACTTGGCCTTGTTCAGCCTCATGGAGTCATCCTCAGCCCATTGATGGAGTCTGTCCAGGTGTCTCTGCAGAACCTTCCTACCCTCCAGCAGATCCCACCAAACCTAGTGTCATCTACAAATGTACTGAAGGCACACTCAATCCCCATATCCAGATGATTAATTAAGGTGTCAAACAGGACTGGATTGTTCAGTGACTGGTGTAATTCAAATGGGACAAACCTTAAGATAATGAGTTCCCATTACAGCTCTGGACACCCTTCCAGGGCATGCAACATCTCAAGCTCCTCCTGTTATGAGGGAGCATAGAAGGAATCCACTCACTCCTCACTACAGGGTCCAAATTGGATAGTGCATCGCTCCTCTCTGCCCCCACAACCACCTCCTTCTCCTCCCCACTTCTCTGGGTCATGGTGCTCCCTGAAACCAGCTCACACACCACCCCAACTTGCAGGGGCAAAATTACTCCCTCCAGTGCTTGCTTTCCTTGAGTTGCTTCCAAGTTACATCCACCCAGAGGCCACCTGTTGAGGGTTTAGTGCATGAAAGCCAGGTCTAAAATCACTACCCAGCAAGTGAGCTGACGGCCACAGGGGTAGAGGCAGAGTGAGGGTAGCATGGAGTCACCTCAGCCCTGCTAAAAAACACAGCTGGGCTAGGGACTTTGTGATTTTGCTAAATTTCTTTGAGAAATATGCTTAGCGTACTGTGATGTTTGTACATGCGGATCTTACTGCAGATGTGTGTATATATATGTACATGTGTGTGTACAAACACCACACATATTTATGGCACGACTGCTGTACTGCCAAGTTTTTTTTTACTTTGATTTTGTTGACAATAATGAAATTTGTCTTTTTTTATAAGTGTTTTGTCCTTTGACGGCTGCTGTCAAAAACCAGATGGAAATTGTTTAAGCAAGGAGGTGTGGGTAAAATCCTTTCCAGCTGGTAGTAAAACTGTCAGAGGGTAAAAGCCTGAAATTTTCCACATTGCCCTGAGAATTTAAGTCAAGAGGAAAAACCATTTCTTGTCAATTTCTTCTGATTTTATGAAGCTGAACTTGGCTGCTCCTTCTCGTGTGAATTTGGCTTGAACAGTATCAATCACCATGGAGAGGTTTTGGTTTTCCTTTCATTTTCTTTTCTCCCCTTTTACCTAGGTGCAGCACATTTTTCTGGTGGTATTACACTTGTAGATGAGTAAGACCCCACTCTTGACCATCTTGGCTGGTGTTACTACACTTCTCTTTGCCAATGTAATCATAACAAACCTGTGACTATCTATGAACATTAAGTAGCTTAACCAGGACACTTTACACTTGAGTAACTTGTGAGTTCTAAGTAAAAAGTAATTTTAACCTTCTTTTCCCCCTTCTACTTTCAAATACTTTTTCTGAGATCTTTTCCCCTCCATCAGTGAGTTTGAGCAAGCTCCAGGGAGATGATTAACATCTGTCTGCCAAAATATCAGATAATCAATTAGTTCTTCAGAACTTCAGAACTGTTTAGCTCAGAGGCCCTTCCCCTGGGGCTGCTGCAGTGTCAGAGGGACAGTAAGGCTTCCACCTCCTCCACTGGAGCAAGCACAAAGCCATTTCTGACCAGGCAGCTCTCACAGCAGGCTCCATGCTTGCACACCCCATTGCACCTGTGCAGTGCTCTTCTGCCTTGGCACAACAGAATACAACAGAACAGAATAGAACAGATTAATTTCAGTTGGGAGGGACCTACAGCAATCATGTTGTCCAATTACCTGACCAGTTCAGGGATGACTACACAAGACTGCTTGTCCCTGTGTCGTGGGCTGGTGGCACATGCTGGGTGGGATGGGGAAAGTGTCAAATAAAAATTCAATGGATCTGCAGTGGCACAGAACCCTCAGACAGCTCACTGCAGAGTAGGAGAGTTGTAAGGACTAGTGGTCTGAGTCTGTCACACCACACAACATCTGGCACAGAAATTCCTCTCCCACTAGAAGATGTGGTTGGAGGTCCCCTGTTCTCAGCCCTGCCTTTCAAGATAGAAATGTCAAGAAGGCTTTGAACATTAGCAAAGCAATCTTTTAATCTCTTAAAACACAGTATAATGAATCTCATTCATTTTATCTGTCCAAATGAATGTCTAAAAACTCCCCAATGTATTTTTCTCAATGGCTGGATGGAAAATCAATATTTAGGTTTTAGTTAGCTGAAAGCTGATTTCAGCTGGGGAACATTTGCTGAAGTAAAAGGTCACCTCTGAAAGATGTTTTGTATCAGAGAGAGAAGAACGTTAACAAGATCTTAAAGCTAAAAGCACTGCATAAAATTTTCTGAACAGCAAATCCAGCATTTTGCTTCCATACTGTACTGTAATTTCTGTATTTCATTCAGCAGCAATCTCAGCTCTAAACAGCATTTTACCCAGGGGGAATTAGCCACACATTTTTAATCAGGCAAAAGTGCTGCAGGATTTGCAGTATTTTGGTGTATGTAAAGCACTTCTATTTTGAAAGTATTATGCATGAACACTACATTTTTTTAGATAACTGTCTGCACATGTTGTCTCATCAAACATTTTAGCACTGCTGTTCTCAATGGTAAACTCATCCTCTAACAGAATGAAATACTGAAGAACATGCAAAAATGGTTTTAAAGCAATCCATAAAACACCAGACTTCAACTTTTGACAAGAAAATTTTAGTATTTATATTCTGAATAAAACAAGATGAAATTCTGGGCAGAGGAAGTAGTTGGGACTTTTAAGCCACCTTCTGCTCATACCCTCTAGCTATTTCATAGTGGTCAGGGAGATGATTGAAGCTCACATTAGAAACAAAGCCTCATTTACAGCTTGTTGGGATATAGAAAACATTCGTCAACATTTCTGAAAAGTTTTGCCTTAAAGTACACTATTGCAGATTTCTAAGCAACTTATCTCTGATTTTATTAAGGTATGGAGGGGTTTGACTTGAAGAAACCTTCCAGTTCAGCCAGCATTTCCAGTTATATCCAGCCATAGTTCTTGCTATAGAGAGACCATCATTTGCACTGCTCTTATCTCCAGGCACTTTCTGATATCAGTAACCAGTTTCCAGATTGTTTTCCTCCTAACTGGAGAACTACAGTAGTCTTTTCCCTCTTGCCTAGACAGAAAAAGCCTATCACAAGGCTCAATGTCAAAGGTGGAAAACCAACATAGTATTCATAGCCGGTGTTATGGTATTATATTTTATATTGTAACATTTGTATTTATGTTATCACTTTTCATTTATTCATTAAAGTTATTTCTCATCCATGTTGCAACAGAGTTGAAGCATCTTAAAACCATAAATTACTCAGTCAAGTAGTTTAAACCTGAATTCCCTCCCTACATCATCCATCCTTTTTTTTCTTTTAATTTAAAGTAAAAAGTCAGTTCAAATTCCAAACAGATTGGTTGTCATGAAGTTTCAACTCCCAATAAAGTAATATTATTAAACTAATCTATAGTAATATTATTAACTATCATATACTAACTTGTGTTTTTACATTTAAAAATGCAAGAATAACATGTACAAAAAATGTGCTATGCTTAAGACAGAGCAAGTCATACTATCTAATGTTGCATGGCTAGACTTTCTCCAATGGAAGATTTTTTTTAATGGTTTATAACCATGTTAGACGCTCGAGTCTGTCTTGCTAGGAGTTTAATCCAGGGTGATTATTTTTTCTTAGTTCACCAAAAACTATTTAACCACTTCCAAGGAAATGTCGAAGGGAAAAAGGCCGTGGCTCTGTTGGTGTTAACAAACTGTTGATCTTTCTGACAGCTTTTTTGCTTCTTTGTCAAATGAAACCTAGTACTGGGCGCATTATGTGTCAGGATTCCTTTCTCCTGCTGCTTTGAGAGCTAGAAAAACTAGAGATGGTAAGCACTTTAAGAAACAGTGGTTTGCAAATGGTTGAGAAAGTGCTCTTTCTTTCACTTTAATATACTTCCATTTTAATAGATAAAAGCTCTGATAAGCCTTTCTCCCCCCCCACCCAGGGTTCTGCAACCTCTTGGTCATTCCAGCTCTAAGCCAGCCATGCGTGCATCTTCTCAGAGCTCTTGCAGGTGGCAGGACTGGAGATGCACCATCCTCACAGAGCAGTTAAGCAGATTTCTGGTTGCAGCTCAGAAGATAGAAGAAGGATTTTTCCCTGTACAGTTGTTTCCAGATCTTCCAAGAGGGGACATAATTCAAGAATAAAAGTTCTCCCAGCTGGAGTTTGTTGGAAATAGACAAATAGAAACAAGCAGTTTTGGCAGAAGTGTTTCAGATTTTCAAGTTAAAATTATTTGAAGAAGTTATTAATCTTCTGCAAATTTCCAGAACACAGAGGAGATTCTGACAGTATCTGTGTGTCCACTAGAAATCTGCCAGCCTCCCTGCCACCCACTGCTCCTGTGCTGTCCCCTCATTCACAGACACAGAGTGAGGATACCTGGTGGTTCTTCTGCCGTCCAGTCTTAGACAATGCAAGCAGCTCTATTTTCAAGTGCTCTTGGCTCAAGTCTGGTCTTGTCTCAGATGAACTGCTCCTCACATTTATGTTGTGCTGGACACTCCAAGTCTCATAATAAATGATGACTATAACCCATTTCTCTCTTTGTAGTTTTCTCAATACTAAGAAAATGGAATAGACTCCAACGTGACATGACCTGTGTCACCAGTTCTGCTGTATCCAGCCAGGGCTGGATTCTGCTTTGGGGAGAGTGGCATGGGCAGCTCTGAAATGTGTTTTTCTAGTACTTCTATTTGGTTGGAATTGTCCTGTGCTTGGCTTTCTGTTCTGATTAATTTTTATCTACTTTACAGAACAGTGTGAGGACTTTTTAGTTTATTTTCCTGTATGTATCAGACGTCCTCAGTGCGGCATCAGCAAATAAAAGAACTGGAAGCAGTGCTGGGACCTGGCAGGATGCATTGTGTCAAGGGCAAGGAAGTGGATGCTAATGACTGCTCCTGGCATGAGGTTTGCACTGGGCCAGAAGGAGTTGAGCCAGACTCAGGCATGCTGAGATCGGGGGAGAGGGGTTGGTTACTCATCCAGCACACCATCTCACTGCTTGGGACCTACCAGAGAGGCTTCTGTCAGTCACCTGGTTGCCTCTCTCCTTCCTTGGATCTTGTGTTTGCCTATCATGTGGTGTGGGCCCGTGGGTACCAAAGCCCCTAACCCTGCCCCACAGAAGGAATGGGAGGGGAGAGCTGCACAGAGCAGCTCACATCTCAGCATGGGGTTTTGATGAAAAAGGGGAAAATAGCAACCAAACAATCTCCATTTCCTCGTATTCAGAATCAGGTGATAATGATTTGAGTCATCTAGGTAATAATGAGTTTGAGTCATATGGGAAAGCACATCCACCACTTGCTTTCATCAGCTCATAGTTGAATTTGCCATGGGTTTGGTATCTTCACTACCTAAATACTACTTACTGACAGACAGTATTTCTAACATATATCCACCCACTAGTTCTACCAATAAATGCCATGAAGGTTTACCATTTATCTTCTTCCTAGTACAAACTTATTTTCCATATCCTGGTTATACCTCACCCACAAATTAGTCCACTGTTTTCAAAGGATTTAAGGACTCCTACATCAAATAGAAGTATTTAACAAGCACTTGCTGTTCTCCATGTCAAGGAAACTTCCCTGTCAAACCATCCAGACGCCACTCTAGCAGTCACTCTTGCACCACCTAAGCTGGGACAAAAGCTCCTCCGCAGCTACACCCCCCTACTCACACAGTCACACCAGGTGTCCTTGCTACCTGCTTGTCCCATAGCAGTCTCAGACATCCCGATGCTTGAAATAATTTAATCATGGTGCAATAACTAATCAGGTCGAGCTAGGTGCCTCCAAGGAGGGACCCCAAACAGAGGAACCACTGGGCTTTTATAACCCCACAGTCTCAGGGAAACAACATCTGAGGTGTCACAGCTCCTGCTGTGCCTCTGAGTGTCCCATACCCTGGCTGCACCACAGGTCCCCATGCTCTTTGTTCTGCAAAAGGTTGGCAGTTCACAGCCTCTTGTCTTCTGTTACCAGAGCTCAGTCTACTGCTGGCACAGCATCTTCACACCGAGATACCTGCACTGAATGTGCTCCTCAACACAGCATTATTTGTAACATGCACTAATAGTGCACCACATTATGTTACTTTTAGGTTATGGACTGGCAGTTCCCCTGAGTTAAAGGAATTAGTGCAGGCTCCAGCAGTAGTCCTCCTGCAGCAGACCAGCTGGTCTGCAACAGTGATCGCATCATGCTTGACAATTTGCTATGGGAAAAGAGGAAATTCATTTTTTTTTGTAAAGATGGTATTTATTGTTAACTGTGAAATGGTACATAGTAATTCATGTCGTTATAGGAACACACCATGGGATCAGTATAACCAAGCATATTGAACTTGAAGTAAAACATGGACATGAGACAAAGGAAAATATAATTATTTCATTATATTTGTTTAAATCACTTTGCTCTGAATTTCTGGCTTTTGCTGTTATATTTTTTTTTGCCACTAATATTGTGAATTGTATCCACTTTATGTATAAGGAAAATGTGGGCTTGTGCAAACATGAAGGCTTGTTCCTGCTGTTCCCTGCTTGCTGGGAGTGTAACCCGATGTGTTGGAGCCCTGTCCAGACCTGGTGGGGGCTTGTAGCTACAGCTGCTTGGGAGCTAACAAGTTTGGGCTTGCAGGGACTTGTACCCCAGCACAGTGGGCATGACACAGCCCAACAAAAAACTGCCTATGACAGAGGCAGTGACCAGGGGTAGCACAGGTGTGTTGGTGGAGCACAGACTCCACATGTCCCCAGTGCTGCTTGCTCGTCCTTTATCAATGAATTAATAAATTGCCTTCTTGATTGACCAACCCAGTTTTGGTATTTATAACATTAACATAATCAAAATTTTAGTAGTGAAACCAGGGCATCAGTATTAGCACAGATGTAATTATTATGAGAAAAGAGAGAAAAAGTAAATTCTGTTACAATTTAAAAACTGAAAGAAAAATAATTCTGTTACAGAGGAAAAAATTTAATTAAAAACTACACATTTGAATTCCTACACACACAAATCCTGGCTGTTACCTCTTTCTTTGGGTTGTGTTCTGCCTTCCACTTCCCCACCAGGGTCCTAATATTAATGGCTGCACTCTGGGGAGTGGGGAGATGTATGGCAAGTTGTCCACCGCCCAAGTCTCTTGCAGAGAGAAGTACTATGCTGATGTCAATGGCTTCTTCTTCCTCATGGTGTCATCTGCAGACATGCTGGCACTGTTCTCAATGCCACTGTCTCTGTCATAAAGATGTCGAACAACAACCATCCCAAAATACTCTTCTTAGGAAGACCACTTGTAGGTCTCCGTTTGGATACTGAGCCGTTGACTGCAACTCTTTGGATGCAATGGTCCAGACAATTCCTTATCCATCAAATAGTGCATCCCTCAAACCCAAATATCTCCTATTTAACAGCAAGAATACAGTGTGGGACCATGTCAAGGGTTTTGCAGAAGTCCATGTCGATGACGTTAGTAGTTCTTTCCTTGTTCACTGACAATATGCTTTGCCCCTGACGAAGCCAGCCTCCTTGTCACCCATATGCCTTGACATACCTTCCAGGAGTATCTGTTCCATGGTGTTTCTGGGCACTGACTGTCTGCTATTTCCCAGGGTTGTTATTTTTACCCTTTCAAAAACATGGATGTGATATTTCCCTTTTTTCACTGAGCATGGACTGAGCATGACTGCTGTGACTTTTCAAGTACACTGGAAAGAAACCTACATGCTAAATCTGCCATTTCACTTGGGACCCTGGGATGCATCTCTTCAAGTTTCCCAGATGGTCTCAAACATGATCTTTTCTTACAATGGATGAGTCTTCACTGTCCCAGTTCACGCCCTGGGATTCAGAAACTCAAGGTGTGTTGAACCACACTGCCATTGAAAACTGAGGCAAATAAGAATTTGTGGTGCATGTTACCCTATGATCAGAAAACAATTCTGTTTAAGCAAGTAAAAATGAGTCTTTGGGTATGTCAAGATAAATTCAGGTAAAGCAAGGCCTGAGGCTTTGTAAACTCACTGCAAAGTGTGTGGCCTGTTCATAGGAGTGGCAATACTGTATATACAAGGCTGCAGGGCCACACTAAAACAGGGGTCTGTGTAACTGAGTCAGCCCAAAAGTATTTCCCCACATATTCATGAAGTGCCGAGAGCCTTTTTGCTATTGCAGCCTTGCCTGAGAAGATCCAATTCTCACACATCTCACATATTCACTTGGAAGCCCAAACAAGTTATTAGGACAATTAGCCTTTAATTTCAGCTGACTTATAATTTTTGATTAATGGTGCAATAGCACTGTCAGAGTCAGAAGGGAATATTCAGGCAATGAATGTACCTCTTGCACTCAAGATGCCTCCCTGTGCCTACAGATAAAAGGTTGTACAAAATGTTAGAAAGCAGTGCTGTCTACAGGAAACATCCTGCTCCTATTAAAGGTAAAACAGAAGAATAGAGGGAAAGTAATTTAAAAATAACAACAATAAAGGTGGTGATAGAGACAACAACAGGAAATATCTAGGTAGTTTTGTATTTTGGAGTAAACTACTGTCTTTCTGCAATGATGATTTCTGCATCTGTTAACCTGGGAGCAGCTTTGATCCAAAGCCTTTGAAATTATGGTGAATAATTTTATTATGATGATGAGGCAGGAGCTAGTTTTCAGTGAAACAGATGATGAGTAAGCTGAAAAAAGGCAGTTTTCAAGGAAACACTTCAGACAAACATGACCTGGTGCAGCCACAGAGGTATAAATGACTTTGCAGGGCTTCTCAACAAAGAGAAATACATAACCACAGGAAGCAAGCACCCCATTTCATGTTAAGAGTATATGCTTTCTGCTCCTGAGCAGCTCTACAAAGAAAGCATACCCAAGGAAAACCAGAAGGTTTTCACACTTTTCAGTGGGTTTTCTTTTACAGTAAAGAAGAAATAAGAAGTCCCAACCTAGCACAATTGCCATGGAAAACAAAGCTCCTGCTCTTGTGTCCTCAGCTTGATTCAGCTTCTTGCTTATTCCTCTGCTATTGTTAAAACAAGTGAAAGCATTTGACAAAACACAAAGTAGCAACACTAGACAGTTGCGGAAGGAAATATTTTTAATACCACAGTTTGCACAAATGTTGAGTTTCTGAAGGAAGAATCATTTTAAACCTGCCTATGCTTGGCCCTCTCTGCACACCCAAGCTCTGAACCTGCAAGACACCACCATGGCTTTGAAACTGTTCCTTCAAAGCTTTTTCACACATTGCTAGATGAATTTGCCTCTGCTCTACTTGCCTTTAGCAGTTCAAATGCAGGTTTTAATCTGTGTACTTCTTCTCTAAGATGTCAGATGTCCTGTATAAAATCGTATGATAAAAATGTCCCCCAAAGCTTTTCTGAAATTTTACAGAAGGAAATATATTACACCTGGCAGCAGGAAGACATCTCTTCACTTATTTTCCCTCTAGAGGAGCCAGAGAGCTTAAAATGAAAGTAGCAGGTGGGATGCTTTTCCATCTTTCCTTTTCTCTCCTAAAGAGGGAGCTATAAAGCTGGAAGAGGGTTTTGTTGGTTTTTTTTATGTTGGGGTTTAGGGGTTTATTTCAACTAATCTCATAGTTAGCTGTGAACTGTTAATTCAATGTCACTAATTTTCTATTATTTCTTTAAAAGAAACCACTTGCACCTAGTGGTTTACTTAATCAAGTTTTAGGTTGTCAGAAAAAAAACCTGAGTAGCAAAATGCTAATAGCAAAAACCTATTTAATAGAGTTTTGATTCATCTCCAGGCTTGGCTTAAGTGTGGCATATGTTGTTTACTGTTGCTATTTTTAATGTACTTTTTTTGTATTTTACTTATTACAAATATTAAATAGAAACAAGAGAAGCTTTCCTAAGTGCCACACCAATGTTATCACAATAACATCTAAGGTCAGAGGCTGTAATGATGCAATGATGACCCTGTTCTCCCACACCTCAATGACTCCCGGTCTCTGAGGTATCAGCTTATTGCCAGAAAAATTAAAACAATTGTGTCTTCTTGTCTTGATTATTATATACCTTTCATATCATACAGTTCTGAAGAGGGCATATTTAAACTGAATAGCCTGTTGGTCTTCTAAGATGGAATGACTGCATGAGTGGACAAGGGAAGTGTTACTGTTGTCATTTATCTGGACTTCTGTAAAGCCTTTGACTGGGTTTCCCACAACATCCTTCTCTCTAAATTGGACTGTTGTTAGATAGATAAGAAAGTGGTTGGATGGTTGCATCCAGTGGTCGGTTGCATCCAGCCCAGAGTCCCAATGCACATCAGTGACAACTGGCATCCCTCAGAGGACCAGTGTTATTTAATATCTTCATTAATGACACAGATGAAGGGATCAAGTGCACCCTCAGCAAACTGGCAGGGGACACTGAGCTGAGTGGTGCAGCTCAGTGTCTCTTGATGGGGGGATGCCATCCAGAGGGATCTGGACAGGCTTGAGCAGTGGGCCTGTGGGAATCTCATGAGGTTTAACAAGGCCAAGTGCAGGGTGCTGTACCTGGATCGGGGCAAGCCCTGGTATCAGCACAGGCTGGGGAGGAACAGATCAGAGCAGCCCTGCTGAGAAGGATCTGGGGGTGCTGGTGGAGGAGAGGCTGGGCATGAGCCAGCCATGGGCACTCACAGCCCAGAGAGCCAAACGTGTCCTGGGCTGCATCCAGAGCAGCGTGGGCAGCAGGGGATGGAGGGGATTCTGCCCCTCTGCTCTGCTCTGCTCTGCTCACACCCCACCTGCAGTGCTGCATCCTGAGCTGGGGTCCCCAGCACAGGAAGAACATGGACCTGCCGGAGCAAGTCCAGAGGAGGCCACCAAGGTGATTAGAGGGATGGAGCACCTTTCTGTGAGGAAAGGATGAGAGAGTTGAGTTTGTTCAGCCTGAAAAGAGAAGATTTTGGGGTCATCTAATTGTGGCCTTCCGGTAACTGAAGGGACCCCACAAGGAAGATGGAGAGGGTCTTGCTACAAGGGCTTGTAGTAACAGGGCAATGCAAAATGACTTCAAACTGAAAAAGATCAGACTTATATTAGCTATTAGGAAAATATTATTTACTGTGAATATGAGGAGGCACTGGAACAGGTTGCCCAGCCAAGTCATGGGTACTCCATCCCTGAAAGTGCCCAACACCAGATTGGATAGAGCTTTGAGCAAACTGATCTAGTGAAATATGTCTCTGTCCATGGCAAGGGGACTGGAATCAATAGACTTTCTTAATGGAAGGTTCTTCACTTAATTTGAAATTGAGTTTATTAAAAATAATACGAAGGAAATTTGTTGAACAGTATTACACATCTGTGTCCTGGGCAATTAATTTTCTCCTGCTATTTTGGTGGAAAGTCTGGTTTTCATTAATATAGAAATGGAACAGAGGGAAAAACTGAAGAAGGTTAATAAAAATATTATCGGTATTTGTTTTGATGGTGGTAATATCAGCAAGCCTGATGATTTGTTCTGTGTTTTCCTCTATGCTTTTTACCAATTATTTTATATTTCTCCCTTTAAATTTCTCCTGCTAAAGACAGAGGTAGTAATCCCTACTATCTCCTGTAAAATGCTGTGAAACCTGGCAAATGAAACTGAATCAGAATATTTTATTTCATTGAGCATGTATGTTAAAGAAAATCCTATGTGTAAGGCACTGAAGATTTAACATTGGTAAAGAATGGTCAAATGTCTGTGGAATTTAATGTGGTTCACCTTGAAAGAATTGGCAGTAAAATCAACCACACTTGAATAAGACAGTCAAACACTTCCTCTTCCAAGGATGACCTATGAACCTATTATACTCTCTACAAGAATCTTCACACCTTTCTCTAAAGAAAGGTAGGCTTCAAATGCTTACTTTTCCTGCTGAAATTGCTGATTTGTGCAAGAGTTGATCAAGCCTATAGTCATCCACACTGACTTTTAGACAATTTTCTATTAGTCTCCTGTGGTTTTGCATGCTGCAAAATCAGCTGGGGAGTTTTAAAACAGGTTTGAAGGAGGCTGAAAGAGATGAGTGCCTGACAAAAGTGGTGTTTGCATACATTACACATTTCTCTTCAAGGAAGGCATGATGGAAAATTGTTGAAAAACTATTATGAAACACTGGCAATAATCTGAGAAATATACTTGAAGTCTTGATTTTTCTGGCAGGGTTTGTGCTTTTAAGATTTTATTTACATTTGGTTCACTACAATGGATATTTCTCTCATTGAAATGATACTCCAACATGAAAGCAACACATAGCCCAAAAAGTTTTTGCTTTGCTTGACTGGAGAGGAGCAATTTCTGAGTCTAGGCGTATAGTTTATCCATAGGATACACAGTACCCTATGTCTGTGACACAAATAACACAACTTTTAAATTTAAACAGAAGGAGTCTGTTTCTTTTCCATTTTACTATCTTAAAGTCCCTGTTGCATCTTTACTCTGACCATGATTCAAAGTTTACAGAAGTAAAGAGAATGCTATTCATTGAAATCTGGAGATACTGGATTGCTGCCTCATGCATTTAACAGAGATATCAAATTTTTATATAATGTTCAACAAACCTAAGTAGCTGTTGTAGATGCCTTTTTGTGGTTAATTAGCACATACGCTTGCTGCCACAGAGGTGACTGGAGACAAAGACTTGGGGTTTTTTTTCTGTCTTTGACAAACAAGTCCCTGTGTTGTAACGTGAAACTCTGCTTGAAGATGCTGGATGAGGTTTTTCTTCTGCAGTTTACTTGCCCATCTGAAGCAGCCAAAGAACACAGGAAGTTTCCTCCTGTGCTTGAAAAATTATCCCTCATTTGCAGCTGAACTACTGTGCTGAATAAAGTATAAATATTATATGTATATACATTTTATATTACATGGTACAATGCACTACCACATACTGGTAAACAGGAAGGAATAAGCTCAGTTGCTGGTATGATTATTTGACCATTTGAAAAAGCAAAATCAAAGTCATTGCATTTCAATTCTTTATGAGCTGTTTCAAAAGGGTTTTGGGAGTTTTTTATTTTTTACATTTACGAGATTTTATATATTTACATTTAGATATCTTTAGGTATTTAGGAGACAGGAATGCTGAGCTCACTTGCAAAGGAGGAGAAAATGTCACCCTTAGCATTTCTCACCACCTTTGGCTGGCAAAGCCTGTTCCTGTGATCAGGTGGTAACTGTAGTTAGTCTCACATTTATACCATTTTTTGGTATGTTTTCCTGAGTAGTAACTTCCAATTAAGTGGTCTGAGCAAGATAGAAAAATTGTCACCTGCCCTTGCACTTTGTCTAGTGTGCTCTCATGACCTCCTGTAGGCCCTAATGTCTCAGTCTGTCATATGCACCATGTGCTGGCTGAGGCCATCAGATGTCAAGTCCTTAAAATTGGCATGTCATTCATCTTCCTGTTTTGCCAAGGTCAAGCTCACTGTTGCTCCTCAGTTTATTAAGGCTATGTTTTCCACAAAGCCGGTGGAAAAATGTTCCAATACTTCAAAATAGTTGGAAAGCAGGTGAACTGGATGCCACCTGGAGAGGTGAAGATATGATTGTCCAGAAGCTGATAGAATAATTGGTGCCTTACAAGTAACCAAAACAGACTTCTGGGATTTTCTGAGAGTTTAGATTCTCATAGTCTGCAGTCGGACTGCACAAGGCAGCTGCTGGCACCTTGTGGCTGCCTTTGGCTGAAGACTCCATGCCCATATCCCTCATCTCCCTGCTTGCTGGTGTCATCCAGTCAGATCAGGTGCTCTGCCTGACTGAGGATCTGAGATGAAACCTTTCACACTCCTTCCTTCTGTGATCAGTTTGGAAGTCATTTGAAGGGACTTATATCCTGCAGGACAGTGTCTGAATTCCCTGGCCTTCTCCTGTTACACTTAACCACATAAATTCCTGTGCCTTCAAAGATGGATGTGGAAAGGCATGGAGTGGCTGGTCCCCAAATGCAGCTGATTAAGTCAGTCTTGTGGCATCTATTATCAATTTCATTTGGGAGTAACTTAGATGGGTATTTGTGTAGTGTGGGTTGGTTGGGGGTCTTTTAACACTGCAAACTGAATTAATATTTCCCATCATAAATATTGTTATCATGAAATTCTAAAGTATTATTTATTGAGGTACTGAAGACAAGACTGCTGAAATAAACAAACTAGCACTTTTTAAGGATGAGTAGTAGGTGATCTGGCACTATGAAGACAGACAGCTTTAGACACAGAAGATGATGTGAAGAGGGGAAAAAACAGCACAAAGAGCCATCAGAGAGGCCAAGGGCAGTGTAATTAAGGCAGAAAGACGGAATTGTGAGAGCAGAGTCATGATGACTCAACAGGGCTGCTTGTCCTTTGCCACTTGGAGGAGGACACCAGCTGCCTGTGCCACTGGCAGTGTTTCTAAAGCAGACCAAGGATATCTTCAGCTTCAGTGACAACCTGAGATGCTCAAAGCTTAAGCCTGCCCCAAAGAGCAAAGAGGAACTCTCTGTAATACTTGAACCCTGTGTAGGTATCTGAGCCTGAAGTTAGAAAATAGAGGTTTTCTAGCTCTAAGAGCTCTGTTTGTGGTTTCTGTATGAGGCCTCACACGGAAAAACACCTCTTTGCCTACCAGAAAGAAGGAATCCCCCTGGCTGAACTTTTGGCTCTGTGCCCGTAATCCCACCAGCCCTCAGAGAGGCATGCTATAGGGTAACAAAACAAAACCTTAATTTTTCTCTGCAGTTTTAACTTTTTCTACCATGTCTTCTTCCTTGTGGGAATTTCATCAGAATGCATGGTGTCCTTTGGAGGTAATGCTACACATTTTTTCTGAGACTCAAAGGCTCAAAAACCTATGCAAGCATCAGGCAATTTTGTTTCCTGTCATTTATTACCCTGTTAGTGCAAACGCTTTTTTTTCTAAAGCACATAACTTGTGGTCAGCTGCATCTGGTACTACTACACAATTACGGTAAATTTACATTTTACCAGCTGAAATTTCCTGTAAGCCTTCTGTGGGTTAGAAATATAAAATGAAACTAAGCAAACACAGTCTGAAAAATGAGAAATATTATTTTATTTTATTTTATTTTATTTTATTTTATTTTTGTTTGTTTTTTTCATAGCAGTATCTGGACTGACTGCTGTCCTACCACAACTCATTACATGCATGAAAAAAGCATACAGCAAAAAATAATTTTCAAGGTATTTGCAGACATTGTCCGCTGTCACAATAAACACTGCATAGGCTTATGGACTTAATACTCTGCACAAGCTTATGTGTGGGGATGTTTGTAGTGAACAGTCAATTCTGAAGCATTTTGCAAAAGGTCTGCGTTACTCTGTAATGTTCTATGCTGTGCACAAAAACAAGAAAATCATCACTTCTTACTTCCGGTCTCACATTAGTGTGGGAAGGCATAGTCCCCAGGTCCAATGGGGTTTGCTTTATTTAAGTTAAGCTGAAGGGATTGGCACCATTAGGTATAGGTAGTATAAGGTATCAATAAGTACTAAATAGTGTATGGAACTGAAACTTTATTCTGTAGGGCTTTAGCTGTGACTGGAGATTTCTGACCGAGATATATGCACTGAGTAACGCTGGTGATGCAATTACGGGGTTTCTCCTTTCAAAGGGAAAAAGGAAGGTGATCAGGAAAAAGGAAGGTAGCAGCATCCATATTTGTTGGTTATTTCTATATAAAATTATTTCCTGTGTCTTCCTGTTCAACTAGAAGACAGAATTCAGTTTGTTCAACTTTTTGTTATCCATTGACTGGAAACAATAACAAAGGTGCATTTCTTTTTTCCCTCGGCTGACAAGCTTTCCTCAAGCTGTTCTTTCATAATCAAGCACTTTGCTGATCCAGGATGGAGTCAGAGATTACTGAACCTTGCAGCCACTAGACAGACTGAGCACTTTGCCTTTCTGGAAGGCTAAATCCAGATGGCACTGCCTTAACTCAGTTTGTGCCCAGGCTGGCTAATGCTAAGAGATTTGAGGACTTGCCATTCAATTCTGACTGGTTCTTTGTGCCAAGCTGTGTGGTATGTGCTGATTCAATAATCACATGTGCGAGTCTGTTGGAATTGCAGAAGTCAGTAAAGAAACAAGATGCAGAGTGCTATATAGTCCCACATCTCTGCTGAACAACTTGCTTTTGTTTGGAGGAAATTGCTTCAGCCATGCAGAGGTACCAGGGAACACTGAATGTTTCCTTCAAAGGGCAATGTGTTTTGGGCTGGATAGCAGAAAGTTGTGCAACAAAGGCACTTGCAACACTTTGAACTGGCTGACAGAAGTGAAGAGAAAGAAAATCTACTTTTTTTCTTGGGTGTACTTGCTCACGTTTTAGATATCTTTCCCATGTGACCTTTTGAATCTGTTTACACATCCCACACACAGCCTTGAGGCAGTGAGGGATGGACTAAATACACAGGGCTGGGTTCTGTATAGCCATTGCACTCACACCATGCCACCCTCTCCCCACATGTGCCAGAGGCTGACCCGGGCATGGAATGTGATCGGGCTTCTGCACCCTCGCTGGGGCTAGTGTAGAGGCTTCGACCACATGTGCTGGTTTTGGCTGAGGTAGAGGTAATTTTCTTCACAATGGCTAGTATGGGATATGTTTTGGATTTGTTGAATGACAAAGGACTTCATCATCTCCCACATTCCCAGCTGTTATGTATGACTTCTCAGCGTCCCCTGGCGTGGGTTCGGTCAGTCATCAAAGGGCTCTTTGCCATCAAGGGCAGCATATGGTGAGCAGCTGTGGCAGTATGAGGAGGCTGTGAGACAGCCCTGCAGACTTCTTCCTTCATGTGTGGCACTGCAAGCCTTTCACCTCCAGATGACCTGGAGTACATTCCTGTTCATAGCCATTTTCTGCATACTGACTATATGGAAAACCATGGAAGAAACAGTTCCACTAGCTTGACTTCTGGTAAATCAGGAATTTATGGGTGCATGTTGCTATAATTGTATGTTAGGTGGAACAGATTCATAAAGGGCTATATGGAAAGGCATAGTGTTAATTGATGCCACAGTATTTTTAATTTAGCCACACAGATTTGGCGGTGCAGTTCCCACAGCATCTTCCCTCCTCACACACAGGGTGAAAAGCTTTCCAAGAGATTGGATTTCTTCACAGCAGTGTCACAGAAACTGTATGCAACAGAGAGATTTTTATGGTAGGAACCTTATATAGCATAGCTGTTGGGCTAGATCCACAAAGTCATCATTTGAATATCCATGCACATATTGGGCATATATGGATACCCCAGACTCATACCAGACTCTGCAAGCAGGAGATTTTTGGATACAGTTTCAAAATTCCTGGCTGTGCTTTGTTTCAGTAATAGTAATGGACAAGAGCTGTTCAAAGCTGTAAACTGGCTTGGGCAATGATAGATCTGCCTCCAGGGTCTGTCTCAGCTGCAGGCTCTTTTCTTTCCTCATCACACAGTGTTACTTCTCAGTGCATAACTGACTAGAAGAGCAGACTTTTATTTTGATTTGGGAAGAGGGAGGAGGCATCTGACAAATTCACTGGGGAGCATAAACCAGGTGAGTGTTTTCAGAAGGTCATATTGTACATGACAGCACAGCAGGGAGGTTTGGCTTCAGCAAGTGAAGTAGAAGGTGCTTCACTACTAAAGCAGAGTGGCAGGATGGTCTGTAAGCAGAGGTGATAGCTGTCCATTGGCCCCCAAAGCTGCAGGGGGCCACAGAACAGTTTACAGGAAGAATTCAGTGGTCTCTTCTCCAGCACTTGGTACAGAAATGTAAAAAGAACACATCGAAGGCTGGTGTGCATGAGTGATTTCCATTGCACTTTACTAAGTTTCAAAGAAACACACAAGTGCTTTTATACCATACCAAAAACTCCCACTAAATATAATTCAGTATTTGGTGTTAAATTGGAAAGAACAGCTCTATAGTTTGCATGTAGAGCTACAATTTAGAAGAACTTGATCCAAGATCTATCAGGGTCCTTGTGCCTTGGGCTAAATGCAGTTTTAGACTGACCCTTATTTGGAATTAACAAGTATGAAATCTGATTTCACCGTTCTGAAATTCAATGACTTTATCCTTCCTGATTTAGCTTTCATTTTCATTCCCCTCAGCTGACGCTTTAATCCATTTTTAGACTTTCTTTATCTGATATGTCTTTAGTCACACTTTTCATGTTTTTTCATGCCATATCAGTTACATTCATTGAGGGTTGATAAGCCTGGCCTTAGTTTGTCATGAAAACCCATGAGATGATCCTATCCACATATAAAACTACAGGCTTGAAAATGTCCACCTTTCCAAATGATAAATATGTCTTTTGTTACTTGTACTCCACTGGAGTAGGTGTTCTCAGTCTTATCAGACTTCTCCCTGATCAGACTCATAGTTAATGTCCTAAACTCATTCAACAGTTAACTGGCATTTTTGTCCCAATATCTTGACTTTTATGATACTTCCCTTGCCCTACCTGTATCTTCATCTCTTTAGGCTGAGGATCTTCTTCACCCTCATGTGTTGTCCCTGTGGTTTCTCTGAATGACCAACACCAGCTTAAATTCAGTCGTGTCATGCAGAATCCTGCTTCCACCAGCCTTTCCTGAGGCCTACAAGTCAGGTATCTCTTTTGGTCAATGGTCTATGAGTCATCATATCCCAGTTGTCACCAAGTCTTGTAAATTCTACAGAATATACAAATGCACTGCTACCAAACACAACACTATTTTAATCTACCGTCCTAAAATTAACAGTCAGGTGTTTATCATCTATTCATTTTTATTTTTGTTCTGTATCAACACCCTTTTCCTGGCTTTCAGAAATGCAGTCTTCTTGTTTTTATTGGCTCAAAATATGTCAATCCAAGCATTCTCTGTGTGCCACGTGAATCAGGTTCCCATTCCAACTGCATCACTCAGCAGATTTTCCTTTCTCCTTCATGTCAAAATCTACCTGTATGCATTGGCATGGTTCTTTACCCTCCCTCTCATCTTCTGAGTACTGTAGAGATGTCTTCTGTCCCAAGGCCATTTTTCTGCTGCTTCACGCATTGAACTCCATCATAGCTGTACATAATTTCTGTGAAAAATCATGGCTGTTTTAGGCTGTGTTAGGCTGGTGATGTTCAGTTTCCCACACTATGGCAAAGTGAACAGGAGATTCCTCACTCACCGACACAGCTGCTAAATTATCAGTAAACAATGATTTTGCTTCTAGGATAAAAGTCTTATAAGGACCACATGTCCACTTCAAATTGTCTTCTAATCTCTGTGGTACCATACTTCAGTCCGAAGCTGATGAAACAAATCTGTGTGCACAAATTGGTGAGACCAGCTGGGCCTACCAGTATTTATATATTTTTTTGACTTTTGTGGTAGAAAATCCCTGGGTAAAGAATTATGAACACGTACTTGAGGCAGTTGTGCTCATAGTATGAAGTCAGCACTGGCCTGTTGGGAGTGGCTTTGAGCCCACAGCCTGCTGTATACCCAAGACTCGGGAGTAGCCTGAGGTTTCACTCAACATTTTTTGTAGCAGAAACACCCCCCCAGGAACTGTAGCCTCTGCAATGGGAAAATTGGTTAGCCTCATATGGCACACTCTGATCATGTTTCTGAAGAGCATAGAACTGAAGCAAAATACTAAAAGTTTTAACAGCTTCTGGTTGGGAAGTCTTGTGTCTAAAAGTGGAGAGCAGAGAACATGAGACCAGGCCATTTGTCTCAGGAATCCAAAAAGAAGTGGGCATTTTTTTGCCAGCAGAAATAAGTCATTTAGTGAATCTGGGCTGTTTTCTACAACTTTTGCATTAGCAAGAAAGTGGAGAGACGAAACACAAACCTCCCAAGGTTCTTGTTGTAGCTATGAGCTTCTCTTGTATATGATCTCACAGCCTCGTTACCTTCACTTTAAGACATCTACCTTAATGTCTGTCTCAAGAGGAATATGAGTGTAATGATAAATATCTAACCCTAAATGTATAAGCAACTTGGAATGAAGGAAAGTAAGAAAAAAGTTCCCTTTTTATTTTTATCCTTCACAAAAATGATCATAATGAAACATTGTGACACAGGCCTCCAGTTGGAAAACTCTAAATTCCACCTTAAAAGTAAACGTGTCTTTCCAGGTAAGCTCTGGCACAAAATTTAGAATTTATACAATGTAAATTAACAAATTTGAAAATTCAACAAAAGTAACTTGATTATTCCCACAGCCACAGCAGTCCAGGTTGTTGTCTCTTGGGAATCCCATTTGCTCAGTAAATAAGCTTAAAGGAATGGTGTCCCCAGCACTTAGGGATCATTACTGCAGAATGTGAATATGAGTCATTCCCACCTCAAGTCACAAGTATAATCACTGTTCCAGCCTAATGGCAAATGAGTAAAGAAACCTAAAAAATCAGAATTAATAAAATTACACACTGGGTTGCTTTATTAGTGTAAGGTATCAAGCATGGGTAAGTCACTGTGTGTAGGTTTCCACTCATGGAAAAGTGTTATCTTCCTTGGAAAACTGGAACCAGGAGAGGAAGGCCTAAACCCATTTAACTCCAGCTGCATTTGTCTTCTCATTCTTTAGGTGAGAAAACCATTTCTATTACATTTGATTGCCTTGCCTTTCTGCATCTGCAATAATGATGTTTCTCAGCAATTTTTAATTGATAGCGGTGATATTTTAATGCAGTGTTTTAAAATCTGATTTTTGAAGGATATGAATAATGAATTTTTTCTTGTAAAGCGTTATCAATTAGTAGGTGATACGACCTCTCTCTATGTCTTTATAATACTAATAACCACACTTGACTTGATATTAGCCACTTCTTTTCCCTATTCTCTTTACTATCGTGGAAAAGTAGCCATAAACTGTGTTTTGTTGTCCATATTTTTAATTACTCTATTGTCGCTTTGCTGTTATGAGTCAGCAAGACAACTTCATTAACAGTACTGTGACTAATATAGTGCCTTTGTTTCTACAAACAGCTACACCAAAGAGCACCTAAATAAGTTTGTTCCAGTGACACTTTAATGTGTTGTGTTTGAAGTCTTTGCTCCTTTGCTGCAAACTGTGCTCACTGCTTAGCTTTGACCACAACTGAGTAAGATCACAGTAGGATTCATTCCTCTTCTTAATAAAGCTTTGTTCACTCCAAAATTTATGTAGTTGGCTAGACCATCTCTGCTTGCAAGAGGTCCAGCAAGAGCAGGTATGTAATGCTATATATTAGACACATGCAGGGAACCCAGGGCTGCTTTGAGCTCTACTTGCTGTGAGCTGTGTAGCAATTACCCTCCATTTCACAAGGTCTATGGTTTAGTTCTCTGCTGGTTTAACCACCTGTGCAAGCTGAAGGAAGGCAGGGGTTAGAGCTGAACTGCATGAGGTGTTTCTGGCAGGTGCTTTGCCACTCAGCCCAGACAGCTCAGTAGTTCTTAAAATGGTGCAACTGCAGGAAAGAAAATTTGGCTGGCCTCTGGTACTCTGGGATAGAGGTGGTGATACAAAACCAGGTTATCAGAGGGTGATACTGCCTTTTCTCCTGAATTTTACTACAGACCTTTCCCTCACCACAGCCTTGTCAAGCACATGAAAGCTAGCATTTCCTTTTCAACAACTTTATTTAATGCTTTAACTCAAGTGTGTAGTCCAGCTACTAAGTATAAATAGTAAACCCTGCTGCAGGATAGCTGGGTTTGGGGTAAGTTACACAAGTGTATGTACCTCTTAGTAAGTTAAAAATTTGTGTGCCAGTACTTTGGGGTGGCAAAGCAGGATGACAGTGAAAAGGAAATTCATCTTTCCTCTTGAGCTAACCCTCAGTCAGACATTTTTAAACTCAAGACCATCTATCTGCTTTCACTCCTTCTTGGAGGTGAAAAACAGTTAACAGTGCTATTCTGTTATGTCAGAATAGCAGAAGCTACTTTGATGCTAAATTTGTTATACATGTCTTTGCATTTCCTTGTGGCTAAAGAGGCATTGTACAGGAGGTCTCTTCCAACTCAAACACAGACAAACTGAGAATAACTACCAGGAAGAAAATAATAACAGTAAAAAGGAACAAAACTCACAGACTTTCCTCTGAAGATTAAACTAGGGGTGAGATTGGGTTTGATAAAACAAAATAAAGAACAGGGAGAAGATTAGAAGGATCATAATAAAGTCAAATAATTATTTTTAGAAATAGCTGAAGTATGTGGCTGAATAATGTGCTTTTAAAATATTGGGGGGCTGAGAGTGGAGAAACTGGTTTGGACTTTCCTGAAAATAGACAGGTATTAATATGTGTTCGTATTTGTATGAATGCAAACACACATTCATATGACAGAGATTTCTTTTGTGTTCAGCCAGCATTATCTGGGTCACATTGCATGGGAAGCAGTAAGCCCTGCAAAGAGACCCATAGGAAAGGATGTGTTTTGGCCTAGATTCAGGAAGGTTGGGCTCTGAGAAGGGCCAAACATAGTTTAAAAAAAACCTCAGGGAAATTTCCTGGGAATGGGAGAAAATGAGTCACAGGTGACCAGAGAGAAAAAGTGAACATAGTAAAGCAATGGAAATTTGAACCAGAAACAAGGGCTGAGGAAGAAGGTTAAGTCCATAGCCTTGTTCATTTACCTTATGTGAATCACTCAGCAAATGCTTAGCTGTAGATTGCTTACTCTGAATTTAAGATTAGAGAAGATACAAGGTAACACAGGCACCAGGAGGAGCAGAACTATCCACGTGGGAAGAGGGTCAAGGCAGATGTGTTTCATATTTTGTCCCACCCAGAGGGAACTGCTGACTCAGACTAAGATCCTAACTTAGTATTTCCCAAGATCCCTGCCATATCATTGTTCTGCTCTTTCAGAAATGTCCCTCAGAGAAATGCACACTAACATGTGCTGAAGATGACAGATCATCCTGATAAATAAATCAAAAAGAAGTCTATCCAGTATTAAATGTATCCTCTTGAAAATTCTGCTTCTGTATCATCAGTCATTTTCTCACCATTTCAGAAAGTTTGTCAGAAAAGCCTCTTTGGGGTAGAAAATGGCCTAGCAAAATTGTAAACCTATGAATTGAGGTTGTACATGGTCTAACAAAGTAAAAATATGTGAAATGTGTGCTGTATGGATTAAAAAGGTGCCTAGGGCTATTAAAAAATTGTGGAAGCAGCACAGCTACTCCTTAACTTTAGTCAGTCAGGCCACACAGTGCTTCTCATACCTTCAAAGAGCACCTTTGGTTTGAGACAGAGCTTTCAGTAAGTGGGTTCCACAGGTAGCAGACACCGTTTCTGTAAAATGTGCAGATTTAAGTTCAGGGTTTGTTTTGTTTGGGGTTTTTTTGGATGGTATGTGAAAGGCTTGTTGAGAAGCAAATTCTGTCATTAAACAGAAACTACTTAGCTGAAGGGACTTTGACTTTTTATCTGAGACTGTTTTTCTTGGTCCAGATTAAAAGGTACCTATTTTGCCCATCTCTGTGTAGCTTATTATTTATACAGGCACAAATGCATGAAAATTTCTTCTTTTAATTGCTGTTCTTTCCCTACAGCGTGTTCAGGTAGAACTTGCGTGGTTGTTCTGCATATAATTTTAGAATTCATAAGAACTTTCTGAAATGAAGAGCTAGCTTGCTAAGACCAGCTCAAGGTTTTAAAATGAGCTGTTTTTTCCGTTTATATCCATGTTGCTAGCCACTTGTGATAAACCATCTGAAAACCACATCACTTTTTTCACCAAAAGAGAAGAAAATTATTTTTACAAAGTCTATGGAAAAAAAGCCCCAGTTACTAGATAGGCAACATGAATTTCACCAGCTGGTCTTTTGGATTCATTGCTTGCTTGTGTCAGATGAAAAATGACAACAATTTCTTCATTTATAGATCATTTTTATTAAACTTCTCTGTTAATGAACAAACTAAGAGAACAAGCATGTGAATGACATAGGCAGCTGACAGCATTATAAGTATTTTCTATAAGTCTCTGAAAGGTACTGTAAGCATTCTTGATGGGTAATTTTATGGTATTTTATGGTATTTTATGTAACTTGGGAGTTTTGTCATTTACCAATAAATTATGACCTTTCCATAAATTCACAGCCGCTTTATTCCAAACATTTTTCTACCACCCTAAAGTGAAAGGAGTTTAGCATATTTATTTGTAATCAAAGCCAAAACTGTTTAGCTTTACAGTGAATAATAAAATCTTTCCATCACTGAGTAAAAGGTGTCACTGGCGTGTCTGGAGTGGCCAAAAGAGAAGCATGATTTAGAAACCAAAAGATAATAAGTCTGGACCATCCAAATTAAATAGAGCCCATGGTGTGTAGTGGGTTTCTGATGATGTGAAGCAACTCACATTCTCCATAATTCTCAAGACTGTATACCAAGTTCACATGTGAAGAATTTTGAGACTAGGGAAAATAGGAATATTCTCAGCAAATAATGTGAACATTGCTGGTTGGTTTTCATACAAATTCATTAAAGTGCGGGATCTATTTTAAACTATCAACCTCTTCTATACTTTTTCATCTATTAGAGTGATTTGTTTGAGCACCCCACTCTAGTTATGAGGGGTTTTTTTTTAAAAAAGCACCTTATATTGGTATCCAGAATCCATTTTCCAATTCCAGTGACTTTTAAATTAAAAGGAATCATTCCATTTACTTTTGTGAATTTTTATATCAATTAATCTGTATCAGAAACTTCAAGCAGCACCAACAGCACAAGGAGTTATATAGCTCAAGTGAACAACATACCACTGGCTTTTCACTAGAGATGCTAAAGAACTGTACATAGTTATTGCAATAAATTGGGTAAGAGGGAGTTCTCTAGCATTTGTTTAGCCTGATAGCCAAATTTTCATTGTAGGTAGGTATTTTAAACTCAATTTATCATCATGGTTCCTTGAAATAGTGTAATCATGTAGCTCAACTGAGGATAAAATATCTTATATGTTCCTGAGAATAAATTTTAATTGCTATAGCAGCATTATTTACCTAGTGTTTCTGTTTAATAGTCCTTCTAAAGATGCAGTGAAAGTGAAAAGTCTAGATTTGTCCTTATAATATCATAAATCATTGATGTCTTCAGTTTTTAAGGATGCAGCCAGAAATCTGTGGAGGAGGACACCAGGTGAGAATGCAGGAAGACATGAAAGTGGAATGAGGACAGTTGTGCCTGCCCCAGAGGGTCAGTTGCCAGTTAGCAACACATTTTACCTTCAGGAATCTATCAGAAGGGTGACTCTGGTGCGGAGGGGAATTTCCTTACCTCTAGTGACATTAATGACCTTAGAATATAATAAAATCATCAATAGTGAAATTACTTTCCTTCATTGTCATTCTCTCTGGGTTCATTATATATGATGATACATTTTCCAAGAATACTTTTCTGCAGAAATGTTTATTCACAGAGATCTATTTTATTGCATCTTTTTGATAACATAGATGCAATCTGTGAAGAAATACTGAGTGTCATTTGTTCCTGTTAAAATCACAACCCAGGGTTGGTTTAGAGACCAGATTTGTCTGACTGATTTTCTTTCTGTTTTATAAGGTCAGGGTAATCTTTGACCAGTGATTTAGGGGGAAATCTCAGAAATGACATTTGCCTGTGAGAGCAGTGAGCATGGAGTGGTGCAGGAGGTTCCTTCCCAATTCGTGCAATGGGGAATGGAGCCCTCTTTGATTCTAGTTTCCCTCTAGATAATGTGACCACCAGCTGGTTTTGCTATGAATCAAGGACCTTCTCTACTTTTTTCCTGCAGGTAGATTTTTGGCACACATCTTCCTTATTGCTTGCCAGGAAGTATCTGCTCATTGTGAGAGGGAACTATGGAAATAAAAGAATGAAAGAGTAAGTTGGAAGACAGATGCCCTTATTTTGCTATCTTGCATGAGGACCAACAGATAGATAAGACACCTAGAAGTAATATTTTTGCTGTTGCAAGGCTATTGTGCTGCATTTACCTACTTCAGCAGCCTACATACATCCTATGCATTGCATAAGTTGCTATCACTCTGCCCTGTACAAGACAAAAAAGAGGTGAGAGGTTTTGTATGATTAGCTATTTTTGGGCTGAAAATCCTACATCCATCTGACAAGTTTGGGTTTTTACACCTCCAGACATTTTTAGACTATTTTATTATTTCTACTTCCCACTTACATAAACAGAAAAATTAATCCTATGGTCATTCCTAGACTAGAAGAGGAAGATGATGGCAAGGACAGATTTGAGCTGACAGCCCTCACCTGAGAGTCCTGCAGGACTCAAGGATAAAAATATCTGAACTACAGATTTTGAGGTGTGCAAGATCCAACCCACTTTCTAGTCTGCCCCTACAGCAAGCATGCACAAAGTGGAGTTCTTGGATATTACTTTACCAAAAGGTTACAAAATACAGAATGACAAGGTAAAATGGCAGATTAAAATGAGGGCTGGTAGTATGTAGGAAGAGAGAGTAGGGACAGAATTAATGTACTACGGAAGTGATGCATAAAACAAAGTGAGATTCTCAGACAACTGTCTTTCCTTTTGACTTTTTCCCTTTCTAATTTTAACTACTAAATAGTAGATTATATCTTGTCACTCCCAAGCATGCACATGTATTAACACTATCAGATCATGTAGGCGGAAGAAATTGCATTGACCTTCAGAAAAAAATGTTCAAGTCTTCTGCCCTGTTTTTCTATTGAAATATCTATGGTAGCCATTAAAATTCATTTCACCCTTACATTTAGCTTAGCTGGAAGTGCCTCCCTCACTTGGATATTGTGAGGAATGACATAGAAAAGGAGTTCCAGGACTCCTGTGAATGTTAGAGAAGAGAAGACAGGTTTTCATGTTAAAAGTGATTCAGCTAATTTGCATAGTATACAATTATGCACCATACAAAAAAAAGATTGGGATGGGATGGGATGGGATGGGATGGGATGGGATGGGATGGGATGGGATGGGATGGGATGGGATGGGATGGGATTGAAAAAATGGCTTTGTAGAAGCTGATTTTTATTATATTCCTCTCTAATACTATTATCACAGTGACAGAACAAAGTGAGGAATGTTCAGTAGTTTATCTTCCACACCCTGTAGAAATTGCACAGACGTACACTGGGCAGGGAAAGGTCAGGTCTGTATGAGAAACTTATTGTTTAGATTTTTTTGAATGGTTAGATAGCTATGGTAGTGCTGCTGAATCTCTGCAATTTCTAGTGTCAGGTTTAACATGAAAGGTTTCATGATGCTTTAAAAAAAATTCCAGTTTTCTGAAATATTCAAGGAAATAAGGATACTTTGGAGGGAAAAAATAAAAGAAGAAAGAAAAACCCAACTAATCCGTTAAACAAACAAACAAACAAAAAACAAATCATCAAACTATTAAAATGAGAATATACAAACACATTCACTAGGATGAGAAAAACCCAGGAAATTGTGTGACCAAGCAGAACTTCCCTACAAAACACTTGCTGTTTTGAGCTAAATTTGATATGATAACTTCAGGAATGCAGGACACTGCAGAGCACAGGGCTGGGTACACACAGCTAAAGCGGCTTGGATTGGGAAAAGTTATTTCTTCTGGATGCAATTGCCTTAATTGTGTTTCCATGGAACCATGCAGCAGGGTGTAGAAGGACTGTAGATTTTTCAGTTTATAGTCTAATAATATAGTCTAATATAGTTTCTAACCAGTCTTGGCTTTCAAGAGAGTATTAATTCATTCAGGAGTAGTGAGGAAACATACTGTCTCCCTGCCGATGACTAGAAACTTTAACCCTTCTGTTAGGTTTTTCCTTCTTTCCCTTCCCCCTTCCCTTCCCTTCCCTTCCCTTCCCTCTTGTCATTCTTTTCCATTTTCTTTTTTTCTGTTTTGTATTTTTTCCCTGGAACTCACTGCACCTGGCTGTGCATCCCAAAGCTGAGTTAGTCTCCTTTAATACCTCGTGAAAGAGCATGAGCATGGAAGGACACATTGTCGAATGCTTACTGAGGCTTCTTCTCATGCTTAGTCCTGGAACTGGAGAAATCCTACAGGAGAAGTTTCACTTGCATCTCCCATGCATATGTATGTCTGTGATGAATATAAACAAGAACAGCTGTTGCCTTCAAAATCAGTTTGTGTCTCCAGGATGGCAAAGTCACTTTGTTATGACTGTCAAACGTGGATATGGATAGAGGTATCCTGGACCATGGGAGACAGCTGAGCCCATGGGAGTAGGAATGGCTGCAACAATCACAACTAAACTTGTAGGACTTACTGCAACTAAACCTTATGCATGAAGTGGAGCTATTGCTGGATTTTATGGGTTCCATCAAAGCTCGGGGATAGTGAAGTCTCATGTTGGCAGGAATGCCAAGCAAAATCTGCCCCATTCCTAGTCAGCTCAGCCAGTGTGCCCCCAGATAATTTTCACGGTAGAGCCCAGAGAACCTGAGAATTTGGAAGCCTGTGAGACCTGCCCAACTGCCCCAGGTCTCCAGCTCATGTCACTTGCAGAGAGCCCAGCAGATGGCCTGAGCTCAACTCTGGGCCCTGTACCTTCAACATGCAGAGAAGTTTGAGAGCGTTTTTTATCTTAGACCAGAGTAATAACAAATTTCAAATGATCAGTGCTGTCTCACAAGCAAAATAAAATTTTCTCAAACAGAAACAAGAAAACCTTGAGAATTTCAGACTCTTCTACCATATTTATTTAAAAATGTGTCCAAGACTTTCCTAAGTCTTGGACAGGCAGGAGGAAACAAAATATGTTTCATGTGTCTGGGAAGGACTATCCTTTGTGAAAATGTAGAACAAAATTAGCATTTCACTTTTCACATAGATGATGGTGAATAAACATGAAAACACACTTTTAATTTTATTTATTTATTTATTTAATAATCAAATTTCAAAGAATCTCTGTTAAAAAATCCAAAGTTTTTAATAACATTCCAGTGCAAAAATATAGTCCTTGAGATAAAAACTTCCATACTATCACCTCCAAATAAATAAAATCACAACAGACACATTTAAATGGTTCAGTATAAAAACAAAAATCCAGAAATTTTTAAATCTGAGAGTTTAAGTTCAGTCAGTGCAATACAATTAGTCACATTCTCTTGAGATATTAAGTAGACTGCCTTCCTGGTAATTTCAGTGCATAATAACAATAATAATAACAATAAGAATGACAATAATAATAACAATAAAAATAACAATAATAAAAATAATAATAACAGCCAGCAATTAATCATCAATCCTCTACTTCAGAAGTTTGATTCAACATTTGCTTATCTTTAAGCCTGTCTACTTGCTTGATTTGGATTTAGATATGTTTAGTAGTAAGCAAAAGTAAATTTGTTTTCCTCAATAGAGTAACTTCCCCATACTGGTACTCGTATCTTCATGCCAAATAGATGAGACTAATCTCATAACACCCCTCTCTCAAGACAGCACCAGATGGAAAGCTGGGTTCCATTATGATGTAATTTCAAGATTTCCATATGGAAGCTGAGTAAACACTGCCTCATTCTGTATTTTCAGGTGAACAAACATATAACAAATAGGATTTTAAGACAAAGTCATTTCTTATATAATATGAGGGAGTATAAATACTTTGATTACGATTTCTTTATAAATAATTACTTAAGACACTTAAATATTAATAAATAGATGTATAAAAAAATCAATAGAAAGGCTGAAATAAAAAAAAATTCTTGTCCCAACAAGATTTGCACAGTAGCTCAATACAAAACATCATAGGGTGGCATTAGCATTTGCATAGCCTCTGGAATTGTCTTCTTTTTCTTTTGTGAGAACTAGAGGTATCCCCCAGTTTTTGTAAGACGATGAACAGCTCATTCACAGCCTTGCGCTGAATTTTCAAATCATTCATCTGTAACAAGCAAAAAACAAAGGGAACAAAAGTCATTCCATAATTGTTTACTGACCACAACACACAGGCTACCCTGCTACCAGGGTAAAACCAAAGGACATCTGCAATTTTCAGTTCCCTAATTCCCACAACAAAGAGCCTATCCATATCAAAGATTTTTGTTTCCCACTTTGTGTGCTACTTTGCAACCTGCCACAGACCAGCCATAGTCTGTGAAACAGAGCTACCCTGTAATCAAAAGCAGCTGACTCCACTGGGGCATTGTCTCAGACCTCTGAGGTCAGTGGTTTGTGCCATTGGCACAGGCACCATGAGCCAAGTGCCACAGAGCCACAGAGCATTCCATAGCCAGGCACAACTTTCCCAACAAATTTCTATGCCACAAAGGGCTGTGTCACTGGCAGCTCTGGTGTACAGGCTGTGGACAGTGCTGCTGGCACCTCCGTGCCAGCTTGCAGCAAGACTCAGCACTACCCCACACTGCAGACGCTGCAGCTGGAAATATTTGGTTTTCTAGCATGAGCTGAGCTAGACTGGGATTACCATATAGGTTACTGAAGCATTATTGGCTTCAATCACACTCACATCCAGCTGGAAAATATGATATCACAAGGCAAAGGGAGAGCCTTACCTGAAGTTTTGTTAGGTCCTTCAGATCTTCTATCTTCTTTGAGCCATCAGAAAGGCTTTGTTTCAGAGTATAGAGCTCCTCAGATATGTTCCTGACATGAGCCTTTGAGCTGTCAGTGTGTTCAAGCATTTTCAAGTACATGGAAATTATCTGACTCAGGATGATCCTTTTTTCATTTCTCTGTTGAAAAATATAATCAAAAAGAAAGGTCTGTGAGTGTCCATCAACAGGGAAAGGAAGAAAAATAAAACAACTGACAGGGGTTCTCTGCCACTTTAAACAAGATGATAAAGAAAATGCTGCAACTCATCTCCTGGGCATGGCTGTACTTTGGGGTCAGCAGAATAAAGATTTAGATAGCTTTTTCTGCAGTATAAAGCTTTTTTATGGGGATTTTTGTCTAATTTCCAAGCTACCAAAGAGCTTTGCTCATGTTTGTTCTACTGCAGCTAATTACACTGATTCTGGGAGCTGCTTTGTACTAAAAAAGTGCCTGGGATGCTTCATCCTATCTGGTTTCGACTCACCTCTGTCCAGCTTGACAGCCTCTGCGTAAAAATAGGTCCACCATCAGCTACATCAGAATGACTTGAGTTCTGCAAAAAATAACAAACATATCTATTACAAAAACAATATTTATTTCAAGGCAGATTTGTATTCTTTATTCAAATGAGTATCAAAATTCAGATTTTTGCACATCTGGCCTGTATCTATCCCAATGTTTTCACTCTTCTAACCAAGTCCCATTGCTTGGCTGCCTGGTATCAAAAATGGTATTAGTCCTCTTTTCAATGTCTTCTCCTGCTATAACTCATGTGAAGAGAGATGTGTAGCACAGCTATTTTCCCAAATGCTCCCTGTAAGTTTTGCTATTGACAGGTGAAAATAAAAGCTCATAAGGACAGCAACTAGCTAGAAAATCATTAGGTCTGATCTTGGCATGTTTTCTGGTAAGTCAAAATCTAACAGTTTGTAATCTGTTACCCTAAATTCATACAGTCTCAGTAAAACCTCATATAGAACAAGAATGAGCTGGTTTTAATATAAAGCGATAATATGCAGAACTGGAGAATATCCCAGTAGCCCACAGTCAGGTTATGCAAGGGATATGCAAGATTAGTGGGCTACTGAGGGGCTCACAGGGATGGAATTTAACCAGCAGATGTTGGCAACTGGTTCTAAGAAACAAAGTGCAATACAACTCTCCGACCAAGGAAAGACAAACTGAATCATTTCCTCTTCTGTGTGTCTTTTTATTTTCCTTTTTGTATACAACACTGACTATTTCCTTCTTTTGTCTGCTCAGTAATTTAAATACAGTGAGTGCGAAGAGAAAACTTGCAGTCTGACAGAAACCTCCTAGGCTGATTGGCTCCTCATGCTGAGGAGCCACACAACCAAACTGATTTTTTCTTCTTCTGAAAGGTGGGGAGCACCTGCTACAGAGCAAAGTTTTATTGCCAGTGCAAAAAGTGCACCATGGCTCAGGATATCTTCCACAGAGTTATATATATTCTAGTAAAACTCTCTCTGGTCTATGCTAATCACAAATTTAAGATACAATGCAAATTTTACAATCAGTTTCCTGCAAACACTGAAAGATCACACTAGTCTTTACCTCTTCAAGGCAGTTCTCTGCTTACTGAATTTCAACTGTCATTTGCATAACATTATGACAAAATCTTAGAAAAATCAGAGCTGAAAATAGGAACAGACTGTTGCAGTTGTTTTCACTCATTTAGAGGGAAAAAAACCAAACAAACAACAAAAATATATTGAAAATAAAAGGTGTTAATTAAAAGTTACCCTATTGCAGATCTGCTGTCTCTGTGACTAATCCCTGCTGAATTCAGCTGTGTACTACTTTAATGCCTCCCAGATGAAGATTGATGACTTAAAATTACAGTTATCAAGTTACCAAAATTCTGTTTGACAAGAAAGAATATAATGCCAGATTATATTTCCATGCCAGATCATAGTCAAACATGTGGAAGTAAAATGACTGCAGGATGCAAAAGAATAAGTAGAAATCACCTTGGAGCAACACACCATTACAACTTAAAATAAGCAGCAAATGCATTTGTAAAAACAGAAGTTCATCTCAATTTATTTATATTGCTAACTAGAACTAAATCTCCTATTAACTTTGCTAACATAAAATTTTAAAAGTCAGTAAATTGCATCTAGTCAGAACTGAATAAGGATTCATATATTCACCATAAATTGCACTCAGATTTCTTGTTACAAAGTATTCCATGTAATTAAAGCTGAATTGAGCTAGAGGAAGCTATTTTGAAAGAAAGAACATTCCTAAAATAAATGAGAATTACTACAATAACTATGACTGTTGAAACACTGAATCAGGTTCGTGAAAGAACTTAGGAAAACAAAAGAAATTATCCATATTCTTGTTTTAAAAAAAAATATGATCAAAAAATTTTCATTATTCAAAAAAGTTTCATTATTTCCCTCTATTGGTACATATTGAGTATGTCAAGCAGTGCTCAGGTTTAGACTACATGTAAAGCACAGGCAGCAGGAGAAGAGAAATGCAGTAGAAGACTATACTTACAAAATCAGCTTTCAGTTTGTCTATATCATTTTGAAGTTGAAGAAGATGCAATCTGTTTTCAACATGCCCAAAAGAAATCATTATGAGTGACAGGACAAACAAGCTGTAGGTTTGGAAAGCCATTTTCTTGGTAATGGTTCAATTAAACCACTCAGATAAGTTCTGGGAGAACAGGTGTAAGAGCAGAGAGCTTCAACTTCTAATAGTTCAATCTTCTATTAGAAGCAAGTAGACGACTGAACTTCATCAGCCTGTCAGTGGTATTTATACCTGGGCTTGAATTTTTTTTATTTCGTCATCACAGGCTGTGTATATTTAGACAAGATAGTGTTAGATAAGAACCCTTCTTTTTTTTGGCTAATCAAGGGAATCCCTCGAAAGCATCTTTGTTAAAGCCTGGTCCTGGAAAAATTGTCAGTGGTTCATCAATGGGTAACATTTACGTGGCAGCTTCTGAAGTTTCTTTTACACATGGTTGGGGAAAAGGGGGAAATTACAATTGGTCGAGGAGTATGCATATTGGCTCAAAACCTATCCTTACACACCATCTGAAAAAAAAATCATATCTTGTGGTTAAAGGGTCCGTGCAACAGTTCAACTCATTTCTGGTATTCTTTCAAAGTAACCACTGGGTTTGCTGTGGCATTCTATAAAGACACTTAGTGATTTAAACATTCTTTATGCTGCTGTCCTTTTGTGAAACACTGTTTCCATCCCTTCCATCATCTTAAGTGCGTTCTGCTGCTTTTTCACTCTTCACCTCCAGATTCAGAACAGAACAAACTAGGTTTCAGCGATAATGCAACAAGGTATCATGCATCATATTAAATTCCTCTATGGTTGTCTACTTTCTGTGGGAGCAGAGTATTAAGTACTTAAGACATTCATTTCTGCTTGACAATAATTAAAAATCCCCATCTGCCATTTCACTTGCACTGCTGTTTGTAGCATGTGAAAGCAGAGGGACATGGATGAAAACAAGCCCCACTGAAGAAGACAGACAAGGTGGTCTCTGAGTGCATACAGAACCCTGGAACAACTGTATTGAGGATAGCTGGGCAAAATGCTTTTGGATATAATGGGAAATGAGCTTATTTGGAAGTGTCTTACGAAGAAATTGGATAATTTTAGACTGCAGTGCATGAATGGAGGGCAGGTAGGAGCCTACAAGGGAAAGAAAGAAACAAAGAAAGAAAAAGAAAGAAAGAAAGGGCCCATAGAGAAAAGAGAGAATCAGGAAGAGGACACTTGTGGGCTCAGTTCACACGGGCTGCAATGGAAGATGTCTGTAGATCACTGGAAACAGATGAAAATTCAAATGGCTCCCAACAGGTGAGATTAGAACTCTCCATCTCAGACCCACATGACTCTTTGGATATTCCTTGGGAGAAACTCTGCCTTTCCCTAGCAGCTCTTTCCATCTCAGCTAATGACCACTAATGTCATCAGATCTTTTTCATGTGCTGCTTGAAGGAGGACCTCCATCTGTGGAATAGGCTACTCCTACTACCAGAGAAATTGCCATTTCTCAGGGAGATGAACCAAATTCCACCAACAACAGCAGGCCCAAAAGCTGCGTGCAAGAACTCCCTGGGAACAGTGGCACAGGCAGATGGGACACATCTCACAACAAACGTGGTACTGCACAACAATTAGTGATGTAACCATCTTGAGGTAGTAACACTATGCAATGCACGTCTTTGAGTGCAATAAATTAAATCTGATTAAGTAATAACTCAGCTGCTGTAAGTGTTGACATGAAGGTGAGATAACAGTGCTATTCAAGGATGTTTCAAAGCAATGTGAGCAAATACAAAGTTAACATGCCCACCCATAGCAGAGAGATTGGACTAGGTTATCTTCAAAAGACCCTTTCAACTCAAACCATTTTTATTCTGTGCTTCTGTGCCAAAAATTAGAATCGTAGAATCATTTTGTTTGGAAAAGACCCTTAAGGTCCTCAAGTACAACCTCTAACCTAGCACTACTGAGTCTGCCTCTAAACCATGTTCCCAAATACCACACTCACACGCCTTTTAATTAACTCCAGGGATGGTGACAAAATGGAGGTCCCACCCAAATTCAAAGTGGGCTCAGAACTCAAAGTGAACTCACAAATGCCAGCACACCAAACAAACCTATTGACTGAAACATCTGGATTGCTATGTAAAGCAAGCACAAAGATGTGGTATGGCTCAGCTAAATGCAGTCTCATACACACAGGAAAATCAAGCATATTTTACAAGATGGAGATACCTGATGAGCTTGGCTGATTGGTCATGAGTCAACAGAGCAATTCTTTGGCAAAGTGTTGGAAAGGACATGTAAAGTAGGAAAATGAAAATTATTCCTATGACACTCTTTATACAATCAGAAATATACAACTGGAAGATAGCCTGAGCCATGAAGCTCAGCTTTTGCCATTACAGGTTCTAATTTGAACAGTGCTTTTGAGAGGAATTACTAGAGAGAGTAAAAAGATTATCTGAAAGAAGAGAGTTTGGGAAAGATTCTTTACTGAAACAATTCACTCTTCCTAAAACATTAAGAACAAATCACAATGCAGTTGAACACAACTAATTGCTATAATTCTCCAGCCAAGCAGAAGATGTAATTCCAGGAGGTGAAATATTAAGTCAGTGATATTGCCTTCTACAGAGAACTATTCATCCAGAGTGACTGTGCTGAGTTAGGCTGCTCTGTTAAACTTGTCAGACGCACATCTCATCAACAGTAAGCTGTGCCCCTCAGATGACGTCCCTTTGGTCTCACATTGCATCTAAACTTCTAAGAATAGCAGGAGAATGAAGTATGGGGGGGGGGAAAGGATTTTGCCAACTCACATTTTGCCAATATAGTTATTGTAACTATAATTATAGTTTTGGCAAGTTACTTGGCTAATTTGATCTCCTCACACTTCAGAGAAGGCCACTTGCCAAGCATCCAGTTTTGCAAGGGGAGAAAACAGAAGCACAGAGCAATGGGATGATTCATGATCATTCAGCCTCTGAGAAAGGCAGATCTAGGAACACAAACAGGGTATCCTAGTCCCACTGCAGTGCTTTGACCACAATGCAGAGCTGTTAAGTATTTTATCATAAACTGAGGCAAGAAATTACGTAAAAAACAAAGAGAAAAGCCATGACATGTCACTCTGTTATGCTATATTCTGAATGCAGGTCTGAATTTTAGGTACACTCTCCTGCCTGGGGAGGCTAGATTCAGACCTTTTACTAATCTCCACATTCAAATTATCACACAAAGCATTGAATGTTCTGTGGTAAATCATCAGCTGCACTGAAATGTATTTTAATATAGAAATATAGCATTATTTTTCCAAACCCTTTACATTTTAATGAATGGTGCCATGTTAACATACTAATCTCATAATATTCTCTACTGTTGACACACAGTATCATGTCTCCAAATCATTTTGAAATTAGGCAACTGCTTACAGCAGATGGTTAGAACATGAGGGTCCTGAGTCTCTTCCAGCCCTCTTTTGCTTCCCATTCTGCCCAAAAGTGATGAACCAAATCACCATTGTCCAGTGTATGTTGTGTTGCCCAAGAACTGTGAACAGTTGGGCTGGGAGGAAGACCCAGGTTCAGATGGGTCACCTGTGCTGCCTGTCCTGAGAACCAACATCATTACAAACAGTGCAGGAGGTATCCTGAAAATATCTGCACTTCCCAAGAGACCTAAGAGTATGCAATTTTTATCAGTGTTCTTTAGCAGACATCTATGGAGTGCATGCTGGAGAGGACGGAACACTCAACACTAACACAAGCTCTTTGTCTGAACACTTGTCCTAATCTAATTGAAAGTGTTGCCAGATTAGGATTGAAAAATTTTATGCTGCATAGAATTGAAGTGGTCCATCTGTGAGATTCCATAGTCACAGCTGGATTATCATCTGGTCCTAACACAGAAGGAAGTGAAACCAAGGCATTTTTTTCATTTTACTGCCTGGAAGTCATCTGACTCCTCATGCAAAGCAGAGGTTTCACACCCTTCTGTTCATACACCTTACGCCAAATACCTGAAGATGCTCTTGCAAAGTCATGTCAGATTTCACTATGACCCCTGATTACGGCTTTTTCTCTTTCATTTTTTGTTTTATGCATACTCCTCAGAGTGCTGAGTGGTTTAGTGAGCATCTGCCCATGCCAGTTCAGCAGATCTCTGCCTGATTTTCATTTCACTAAAACACAGTGGCTTTCTCTATTATCACTGCCCTAGGGAATCTGCCCATGGTTGGAAAACCCTCTCTGAGTTGTCATTCTGACCTTCTATCACACTTCACCTCTCAGTCTCCCTTTCTTACAAAGCAGCAGAAATAATTCCTTTGTTTCCTCCACCACAGTGCTGGGGAGGTGGAGGTGGGGTTGGCACATTTGAAGGTGTGAAGTGATTAAACTTTGCCTACACATTGTGCCAGTGCTATGTAATTACTAAACAATGTTATTCATGTGGCTAGAATCTGCAAAGTAGATGTCTTGATAATCAGGCTTCATGACTAAGGGGGACTTAAGGGGACTTACAAGAAAGTGAAAAAGGGACTTTTTACAAAGGCATGTAGTAGTAGGACAGGAGGAATGGCTTCAGACTATCAGAAGGATGGGGATTATTAGGCATCAGGAAGAAATTCTTTCCTGTGAAGGTGGTGAGACACTAGAACATCACCCAGAGATGTTGTGGGTTCCCTATTTAAGGAAGTGTTGGATGGAGCTCTGAGCAACCTGGCCTAGTGGAAGGTTCCCTGGCCATATAGTCGGAACTACACGATCACTAAAGTCCATTCAACCCAAACCTTTCTATGATCCTATGAATTTGCAACTGACCCTTACAAACATATTGTAACACTGTCATTTTCCCTGCCAAAAAACCCCCAAAAACCAAACAAAAAGTCTGAAAAACAAAAACCCCCAAACCAATAAACAAAACAACAATCAAATCAAACAAAAATCAAAATCAAAAATCAAATATAAAGAACCAACCCACCACTCTCCAACAGATAAGGATATGCTTCATCAGTGCTACACATCATGGAGAATGTAATTGGCTACTCCTTCTGACCGCTGGATCTCAGTGATTTAGAGGATGCTTTCCAGTGGTCAGTAAGGATAATGTTGGCACAATCATCTACTTTGTTTTATAAAACAAAAATTCAGGGTAGAGGGAAGTTTGAAATGCTCAAAATTAACTGTTTTTACATTTTTTTACACTTTTCTACACAGAATTTCAGCCCATTCCAAGGTCATTTTGGAGATTATACTGTATGACAGAATTGGACAACTAGTTTACACAATCTGAAATATGACACAAGGAAGGCCCTTTTCCCTCTGTTGCACACTCCTCTCTGTACACAAATGCAAACAGAAAAAAACATATTATTGATCCCTCTTTCCTCCCAAAAATTTCTTGCACACATCAGCTGCTGAGTCTTCTGAAGGAAGGGAAGGAAGGAGAAACTAACACACATGGCATTACACATCTAGAGAGACAGACGTCCAAACAGATAATGAGCTGACAGGTACAACTTGAAGGGATTGGAGTGTAAGTTCAAAATTTTTTAAATCTTGGTACTCTGACTCACACAAGACATCTGTTTCATACTTTATTTCAGTTTTTTAATTTTGTAAACCAGTGCAGTAGTTCCCCACCAAACACTAATGATTCCTTTCTGAATTAGCAACAGGCAATAATTACCCCTCATGGTCTGAGTACTCATCTATCCTGTAAGTAAGAGTTCAAGCTTTTGCTTTGCTCAAGAAGAAGAGGATAGCCAGGAATAATCGTTCTGGGCTGTTCTTCCTCAAACATTACAGTGGCCTTTATGGAAAATCTTAACTGTATTACTATTAGCTTTGTATTTTCTAAACACTCCAGTAATAACATAAATATTCAGGACATCTGCTAAAATAATTTTCTGGAGATGGTAACAAATATTTTTCTCAGTACATCTGTCCTCATTGATAGTTTTTCATGTCGCTGTTTCTAAAATCAGCACAATTCTGTCTTCCTTTTCTTTTCCTTGAAAGACTGTTGAATTGACTTACATGAGGAATTCTGAGCCTGGAAAAAGAGACCTAAAACACACATTTTCTCATTGTTAATTCTGCGTGGATTGCAATATGCAATGGAGAACAAAGTTGCCTTCTTATTTCTTGTGCCATTTTTCACGTTGGTACAAAGTGTTATTCCAGCTTCCCAAAATAACACAGTCTGCATGCATGAATGACTTAGAAGCTATAAGGTACCCATGAAAGCTAGCTTTCATGAGAAAGGCAGATGAAATTCCAAATCACCCTTTTTCTTGTATTAAAGTATGGAAAAATTTTGGTAATGTATCAGAGAGTGATGGATAAACGTGGTGTGCACTTTTCACTCTATTTCTACTGTCTGGAATTTTTCCACGTATCCAAATTCTGATTGAAGTCTATTGCCCATAAAATAGAATAAAATTCTGAATCTTATTCAATTTCAGTTTAAGTCCATATCAATGGAAAAGCAGTAAAACTGTTGGCACAGCAGCAATCTAAATTGTGGCTGGTGTAATACCTGAAGTACTAGAACCATAGAGCATCTACAGGTTTTTCTACATAAAATCTTCCACTTTCACCCTCTCTTATTCATTCTTCCAAGAAGAATAAGGCACTTGAAAGTTTTCTGTTTTCAGCACCATAATATCCTTTAGGGGTACTTCCCATTATGAGCATTATATCATGGATCTTACAGTATTTATTTTCCACTTTAAAGTGCCTGCTTCTTATTTTATATGATTTCATGAATCTTGGTATGCATTTCAGAGTTTTGGGGTTGGGGATTTTTTCCAATCACTTTTTAATCAGTATGGTTGCAGGGAAAATACAGAAAAAATGAACTTATAAAAACACAATAAAGTAAATTGAAAAACATATTCTTTAAAAAGGCAGATTTCAAAGTTTTTTCCTAATATTTTTGAAATAATTTTGCCTAGTCTTTTTAGACACTAGCATTGACAACATTCATATTTTTGATTTTTAATGTTAAGCAGGCAATGGTATCTATCCCATGCTAACAGTGCAACATACTGACTTCAGATAAGGCATTTTGTGCTTTGGTGGATGTGAAGCATTCTACAAAATAAAGATATATTTTATTAAAATAGTTCTCCCCAAAGTGATCTTCCAAGGTTTTTTAATTTCTCTGAATCTCCCAGCTCAGGATATTCTATGATTCTGTGATTCTCTAATAGGTCTGCTCTTCATAGGACCAGCATGCTAGTATTATGATAAACTTTTCCACAAATATTTCCATTAGTTTCAAGGTAGTATTTTAATTCACTTTGAGAGAGATAATTCATGGAGAAAACAATTCCACTGTAATTTGGCCCATTTTCTGCAGGTCTAACTTTCTGGTATTTCCTGTAAATATATGTATATATGTCTTCCGTTGCTGTATGGTACTGACAGAAAAAATGTCATATTCTGCACACAGTGTCTTTCCCTAATTCCCAGTAGATGAACTCATGTTTTCCTCTATACTTCAACTCTCCATACAGAGACGTCTTCTGTTTTCTGTCTGTTATTCAGTTTCATTTCCATCAGATCAGATCCCCCTTCAAAAGAAGCAAAAAACTACTGGAACATCCAAGTATCTGTGATAATAACCCAAGGCTCTTTTTCAGAAGGACTATGTCCTTTTTAAAGAGAGAAGACCAAAGGATGCTAGTTCTTGAACCAGCTGGTGGTTTCTGTATGTGCGAGATCAATCCATTCAGGGATCTTCATTAACCTCATCAAATGCCAGCTTGCAACCTCACAAAATAACACAGACATGGCTGAAAATTCATTGCAAATTGGTAACAACCTAATACTTTTCATACAATCTTGATACTATATCAAAATAGATTTTTCAGACTGTCAACTTGTCAGTGAGCCAGTCCTACTCTTCTTCCTCTCACTATATTTATAGAATTTCCTCCACATATTGGGTTTTGTTTTCTTCTCGTTATACTGATTTTCTCTACTACTGGCTTTTATTTGCATTGGAGCTTTTTGGTCTTATTTTTAAGGAGGAATTCAAGTGCCATTTCAGTTTTCATTGTACAGTTGTATTTGTTTTCACAGGGTAAGTACTTTATCTTACAGATAAATTTATTGTTAGAAATTAATACTCACATTTAAATTTGTACGTACACAGAAGTGAAAGCAATCCTGCCTTAATTTCTTATTGAGTATTATAAGTTGAAATAATAGCATCTAGGAGAAAAATCTCATCATTGTCTTGTTACCCCTTACACAATTTATAATTGTCAATTATCATGTATGTACATGGAAACACAAGTGTGTAGGTGTGGGCACATGTTGGAGGCTAAGTCAATGATCTGTTTCAAACATCAGTAAGATAATATCCATTAAATGTTTCAAACCAGACTAGAGAGTGGACAATTTCTGTCATAATCATTTGGAAACCTCCACAGGGTGTCTCTTAGAAGAAATCTACTACGTGGTGCAATCTTTTCTTCTAAAACAATCCAGGAGACAGTTTGGTG